>ML281939.1:0-61873 GCA_005239495.1 Nicotiana undulata | reverse complement strand
GGGGGGGGGGGGGGGGGGGGGGGGCGTATGTATTTTTTCCTTACAACAATTAAGGGCATTTTAGTAGATTTATCGGTTATTATACGAAATGTACAAATAAACCGAAACAATAAAAGTGTTATTAAACCACACCAAACTATACGATATATCTAAACGTTATATCCACAAAACAATATCGCACAATACAATGTTGTACAAACTATACAATACGAAAGAATAAGTAACACCCATCCAAACAGGGTATTAAGGGTTTCTAACCATGTGCAGAGAGTTCAGTGGTTGGAATCATCACTTAATGAGATGGGTTTGCTACTGCAATATACCCTAAACGATAGTTTGGTGAGAATGCTACTTGCAGAAATTTTCTATTTCAACAACAACGATAACGAACCCAGTGTATTCCCATAAATGGGGACTGGGGAGAAAGAAATTTTCTATTTCTAAGACATGAAATGAACAGTAGATCTTTTTGGTGATGAATGTTTTGAAAAGGTTATTAATTCAGTTGCTATGTGGAAGAATATAATGAACACGAGATATTTCGGGCATTAGATAATTTATGGTGTTTCCAGCTATGTTGCACGGACTCTCAAAAATGATGTTGCACCTGTGTCGGATCCTCCAAAAATACACTATTTTTGGAGGATCCAACATGCACCCGGCAAAATTTTCAAAGAGTCCGAGCAACATAGGTTTCCAGAAGCCTGTTCTTGCTGGACGCTGGGTGGAGGGGAGACACACTCAATAAGTTGAAGAGATATCCCATGGAAACATGAAAATAAAAATAAAATAAAAAAGACCAAACTGCTACTACAATTAAGCATACCTCTGAAAGGGACCAAGACCACGGCAGCCAACCACAAGAAGATCTGGTTGTACACGTTTGACTTCGTGGCAGACGACTTCCTTTGGGTCACCTTGCTTTATCCATGCTTCACAAGGAACCTACAAAAAATGGCACATGGTAAGTTTCGAAGTTTTTGTACTATAGAGATTCTGAAAGCACTAAAATTTAATAGTATCCCTCGAGCAGTAAAGTTCAAATACTGGTTAGTAACTTAGCATTAGCTTAGTAATTTAGGATTAGCTTAAAGTTTCATGCCAAGATTCGAAGGAAATCCAGGTACCCCAATTTCATGACATCGGTTAACAAAGTACTCCAGCAGATGGAGCCCTCTAATCTTGTCCCTGTGTTTCAGGACCTTGAAATCCTCGGGTGATGCAAATATGCTATCCATGTCTTCAAAACCTAGTAATCAAATGACCAACAAGACACATATAAGCTACTGAATAAACCAAATATGGCAGATTGCATGATGGAGAAATAGTATGTTGCCCAGGTCTACAAGATTGGCAACATAACATTGAAAGCATAATGAAGTTTACACACTGAAGCCCGATGGTACTCGGATTTTGTTAGATGCATCACGCATGCAAGGATGGTCAACCTATAGAAAACATGGCTAAGGCAAATTTCCCAATTAAATACAAAGCACGGGAATGATTTTCCAATGCAACTTGAAATTTCCACATATTTTGATTCTAGGCATAAAACCAATAAATAAATTTGAGCTGTGCTGACATTACTTATTTTGTTCCTATTAATGATAAGAGTAAGTGTCTTTTCTCTTCCAGAATAGCCTTCTAAGTTCTAACCCTTTCCCCCACCCTAATCCTATGAACAAGGACAAATAGTAGCTTCAAAGATGACTCTTTGGCCTTTAGACTAGGTTGTGCAATTTCGCTCTTTTAAGTGACAACGGAGTGAACCACTCCAAGCGGAAAGAGAAAGAGAATCTTCTTTTTCACCTCAAGAGAAGCTACCCAAATAAGAAAATGATCACACGCGGCCATAATAACGAGGGTTACCTTGGGAGCTACTGATTCACAATGACCGTTCTATTTTATGGCTTATATCACAAAGGCAACTGTCCGCACCGATTAAGCACAAATCTTAGAATAAACTTGTGCCATAAAATGTCCCTACAATGCGTACGACAAGTTCAAACCCTAGCCTGGTTGACCCTTCCTCTCCCCCTCTTGAGAATGTAAAAGAAACAACAACAACATACCCAGTATTATCCTACACCGTGCAATCTGGGGAGGGTTGTGTGTACGCAGGTCTTACGCCTACCATGGAGGATAGAGAGGCAATATATATTGGCTTAGCAAAGCATAAGCACCACATTAATGAAAATATAGACAAATGAAAATACAGACAACAAGGGACAGCACCAAAAATCTATATAAAAGCACAATAAAAACAACAAGATAGTAAAGTGATCAACAATGAAAGAAAACAACGATTAGTCATAAAAACCTACTACCAACCGAAAGCAAGACGGCATGCCTATATTACTGTTATGAACACTCAAGACTACCTACTCTACCACCCTAATCCTCGACTTCCATACCTTCCTATCAAGGGTCATGTCCTCAGTCAGCAAAAACTGCGTCATGTCTTGCCTAATTACCTCTCCCCACCTCTTCTTTGGCCTACCTCTACCTCTCTGTAGCCCCTCCAATATCAATCTCTCACACCTCCTCACCGGGCGTCTGTGCTCCTCCTCCTCACATGACCAAACCACCTAAGTCGCACTTCCCGCATCTTGTCTTCTATAGGGGCCACACCCACCTTGTCGCGAATAACCTCATTTCTAATCCTATCTACTCTGGTATGCCCGCACATCCGTCTCAACATCCTCATCTCTGCTACCTTCATCTTCTGCACATGAGCGGTCTTGACTGGCCAACACTCGACCCCATACAACATCATCGGTCTGACCACCATTCTGTAGAACTTACCTTTAAGTTTCGGTGGCACCTTCTTGTCACACAAAACACCGGAAGCAAGTCTCCATTTCATCCATCCCGCCCCAATACGATGTGTGACGTCTTCATCAATCTCCCCATCCCCTGGATAATAGACCCAAGGTACTTAAAACTTCCTCTCCTGGGGATGACTTACGAGTCCAGCCTCACGTCCCCTTCCCCTCCTTGAGTCTCACTAATAATCTTACACTCCATGTATTTTGTCTTGGTCCTGCTCAACTTGAAACCTTTTTAGACTCCAGGGTCTGCCTCCATACCTCTAATTGCGCGTCACACCGCCTTGCGTCTCGTCAATCAATACAATATCATCTACAAATAGCATGCACCACGGTACCTCCCCTTGGATGTGGCGCGTCAGTACGTCCATCGACAGGGCAAACAAAAAAAGTCCTGAGTGTCGACCATTGATGCAACCCCATCATAACTGGAAAATGGTCTGAGTCCCCACCCACCGTCCTGACTCGAGTCTTTGCTCCATTATACATGTCTTTAATCACCCTAACGTAGGCAACAGGTACACCCCTAGCCTCCAAACATCTCCGAACTTTATCGTACGTCTTTTCTAAGTCGATGAACACCATATGCAAATCCTTCCTCTCTCTATATTGCTCAATCAATCTCCTAACAAGGTGGATAGCTTCTGTAGTCGAACGTCCCGGCATAAACCCTAACTGGCTAGGTCAAAGAATGTAAAAGGAAAAGAAGAAATTTTGAAACAACATGGCTAGGTCAATGTTGCACTCTCTGGTTAATTTAGAAGTCATGCTGAAAAATTGAAAAATTGTATAACCGGGAATTGTGATATCTAGGTTGCACCCAAATAAATTTACACGTCAGCTCGATACACAACAACAAATTGCTACTCGTACTACTAGTACGTCTCACATCAAATTAGTTGCAACATTTCGCTTACAAATTAGTAGCAATACTTACTTTACAAATTAGTTGCGAATTTTTAGTATTTCGCTTAGGTCAAAAATAGAACTAAAGTCTTTAGCAACCAAATAAAATTACACAAAAATCAGTTCGATACACTAAAACAACAACAATAACTACTACTATCAGTGCCAGTGTCTTAAAAGGTGTTTTAGGGGCGAGGCGCCCAAAAACGCCCTAAGGCGATGGTGTGGGGAGAATGTCTCAAGAGGCGTATGCGCAGCAATTCGGGGATACGCCCGGGTGTTTCATGCGCGTTTTTTAGTGAGGCGTAAGCCCTAAAGGCTTTTTCAAATTAAAACAAAATTTGTTGAATAAGTCTTTCATTTAATATCCAAATTCTCAAAAGTCACCTTGGTAATTACCCAAAAGTTTTAAAAAAGAACTGAAATGTATTAAACTTACATGTCAAGACCTTTTTTTATTGATTGAAGCTCTAATTCATGGTCTTTCCCAATTCTTTATCTTGTACGCTAGTCTGCTAATATCTCCTAAAAGCAACAAATGTTAGATTATTTTTTTTACAAATTCAAAGAGAACTACATTCTCCTTCATAGCAGCAAGTTTAAAGTTCAAATAACAGGGTACTCATCCTTTTTGTTCCTCCATGTAGAAAACTTTATTCTTTTCAACTCAAGTTACTTGTGCTTCTAATTAGCGTATAATAGATTATTTTGACTAATTTTTTATGAGTATGGAGCACATCTATATTTTTTTTTCCACATATTTATAGTTTTCTTCAATTTTTATGTAATTTTACCTGTTTATAAATATTCACTACAATAGAATTACACACAAATCAGCACGATACACAAGAACAACTTCAGCTAATACTACTGCATCTCAACATCAAATTAGTTGCAATATTTCGCTTAGGTCAAAAATGTTGTTCAATACACAACAACAACAACTACTACAGTTGCTACTTACTCCATCTCAACATCAAATTAGTTGTAATATTTCGCTCTACAAATTAGTTGTAATATTTCGCTCTACAAATTAGTTGCAATATTTCGCTTAGATCAAATATCAGAGCTAAAGCATTTAGCAACCAAATAAAATTTGCAATACACAACAGCAACCAATACTACTACTACTACTACCACCACTTCAGAAAAGTTGCAATATTTCGCTTAGGTCAAAAAACCAGTTCGATACACCAAATTAGTTGTAACATTTCGCTCTACAAATTAGTTAGTACAATATTTCGTTTAGTTCAAATATCAGAACTAAAGTACTTAACAATATTACACAGTAATCAGTTAGATACAATACATCCAGATTAGTTTGATAGACAACAAATAACAACAACTACTACTACAACAACAATAAAATCAGGCGCAAATCGGTTGGAACAATTTCAACAAGAGATCACAAATTGACACGTGGAAAATGACACGATTTGTGCAATATTTATAGAGGGAGAGAAAGAATATAACCGTCTTCATCGGGAATTTGAACATGGAGGAAGAGGAGTTTGAAGCCAGAAGTGTTGTTACGAACGATCTTCTTAAGAGTCCACTCGAATGCGCCTTTACTGCTAATGGAAGCATGTGGATAACCTTTGATCGTTGACTCGTTCACTCCTACCATTATCCGGGTGATTGCCTCGCCTTCCATTTCTCGAGAAATCGATTTTAGGGGTTTTTGTTTGCCGAGTTTCTCGATTGATCGATTTAGGAGTGTTCTCTTTCGCTGCTCCACCTATTTTATCGTGTTCTGTATCTATTTCGTTACAACAACATATGGCATTATTTGCACCGTCTGGCCCTATTTATAGTTGGCATTTAGAGCTTGTTTGGATAGTTGTTACATGCTCCATATTTAGATAGATTGTACCATTTGTAGTTTGTCTTGATGTCACACATTAACAAAATCAAGAATAAATTTGCTACATTACTAAAAAAAAAGAATAGGATACATAATAGAATTATTATATAAAAAATAGGATAAGTGATAAAATATGATTCTTTAATAATAAGGAATGGCAAGATGAGAGAAAAACCAAGGAAACGACGCCACCACACCAAATTCGTGGTTCCATAAAGTGACACTTTACGTTGTTACATAACCGTCAGGACCCAAAGCTAGTCGTGATGACACCTAACCCAACCTGTCAGGTAAGCCACTTAACAACTAACCAATTTAATGAGATTTATAAAGAAAAAAAATGATAATGCAACTTCAAGGTGCAGAAGTGTAGTATGAGTACAACTGACTCCATGTACTCAATAAGTAACAAATCTAACTTTAGGTTGAAAGTAGTGACGAACTGGGACAAAGCTCAGAGTCCAACTCCAATAACCAGCGACATTTCATAACAATAAAAATAAGACGGTACAAGAAATAACTCAGAGATAAGATGCTCATCTTGTTCACCGTTACTGAAAATAGGTATGCTTTTCAAGTATAACAGTATATCCCAAATCTTTCACCGAAAGCACCAAAAAATATGAGTAAGTTTGAAAACTGTGAATTTTCCCAAAAACTTTCAACAATAGTTAAGAAGTCTTATTATCATATGGCACGAGAAAAGTACATCTCTATGCCTACATATCATTATGCATGTGAATATCATAGATGTCACAAAATCGTTTAACACGAGGGAATGCATCTCTATGCATGTGTGCCAAGTATATATGTTAATGCAATATTGCAATGCACCATAATGATAAAGTCATGTACACACACTCTCAGAATACAACGTCTCACACTCTCACTCAACACACTCGGTCACTCGGCACTGTACGGTACCTGTTACGGCGCGCAGCCGGACCCCATCATAAATCAATAGATCATGCGCTCATTGTGGGTGTGCATACTCCGGATGGGCTCCTTCAGCCCAAGCGCTATATCAAGCCAATTGTGGTATAAATCAATCAAACATACTGGGGCGTGCAACCCGATCTCACATATATAGACATGAGTCTCATTGCGGTGTGCAACCCAATCCATACATATACAGTCATAAGGCTCGTTGCGGCGTGCAACCCGATCCACACATATACAGTTATAAGGCTCGTTGCAGCGCGCAACCCGATCCACATATATACATATATCACTCACAGTTCGGCACTCAGGCTCCAACTCAGTCACCAACCTCTCCAGTCTCTCGGGGTCAAAAATCTCTTGACAATCTGCCCAAACAATGATAACATGTTGTGACAACAAATGGTAACAGAGACTGAGATATGATATCTAGATGAATGAATATGACTATGTCTGTAACTGCAATTTAAGGAAATATCTCAACAATAGAAATGACCTCAGTGGGCCCCAACAGAATAAACATATAGTCTAAATATGGTTTCTAACATGGATCACAGCTTAATTACTCTATCACGTAGAAATTTTATGGATAAAGCCAAGATTAAGTAACTACACAATACCACAGAATTAACCGACCATAATTCGCACGGTGCACGCCTACACGCCCGTCACTTATCATGTGTGTCACCTCAAACCAAACACATAACACGTATATTCAGGGATTCATACACTCAGCACCAATTTAGAAGTGTTACTTACCTCGAACAAGCCAAATCCAATACCGAGCAAGCCAAACGTTGCTCCAAAAATGTCATCCCGCGCGTACCGGCCTCTGAATGGTTCGAAACTAGCCAAATGCAACTCAAAAATATCAAATAATGCCTAAGGAAACAACTTCAAATGATAAAGGTCGAATCTTTAATCATAATACCAAAGTCCACCAAAAAATCAAACTCGCGCCCCTGCCTCGGTATCCGACGAAACTCACAAAATCTGATAACTCTTCAATTACGAGTCCAACCATATTAGTTTCACTCAAACACGACTCTGAATCGATGTTCAAAACTCAAAAATTCACTCGATGAAACTTTGGACAAAAGTTGCCCAATTTTTTTCTTTAAAATTCACAATCCAATAACCAAAAACGAAGATAGATTCATGAAATATAGCTAAAACCGAGTAGAGCACTTACCCCAATCCATATGGTAAAAATCGGCTAAAATATTGCCCAAATCCGAGGTCCCCAATGCAAAATATGACCAAATGAACAAACCCTCGATATTAAATATTTTTGCCCAGTTGTTCTGCCTCTTTTCGTGTGCCAAACGATCCTGAAACTCATATTTGATGCCTCGAATGGTTTTCTTATAAAATTTCAGTGAAGTCAGGCTTTTGAATCACTACATTTGACCTTATAACGAAGGAGATATGTTGGTTTCAATATTTAAAAATAGTGCAGATTTATAAAAACGAAGTTTGCCAATTTCGTAAATAATCTGAAAAATCTAGCAATCCAATTCTTAGTAAAAATGACCATAAACTCCCCATACGATGACAAATTCGACGATTCTTTTTTCTATGGCTCCGCAATTACGATACGGATCTATGCTTCAATCAAAACAGAAATTGGAGCTCATTTGCTTAATGTGGTACCATTTATGCTTGAATAAACGACATCGAAACATTGAAAAAAACGAGCGCAACACAACACAAACCTATCCGAAACTCACCCGAGCGGGACCCTGTTCGAACATACCAACAAGTCTCATAACATAACACGGACCTACTCGGGGCCTCAAATCATGCATAACAACATCGAAACGAAGAATCACACCTCAAATCAAATTTAATGAACTTTCGACTTCCAAAAACTCGTGCCGAAACATATCAAATCAACTCGGAATGAACTCAAATTTTGCACACAAGTCCCAAATGACATAACAAATCTATTCCAATTCTCGAAATCACAATCCGAATCAGATATCCTCAAAGTCAACTCTCGGTCAAACTTATGAACTTTCCAAACCTTCAAATTTCCAACTTTCGCCAATTAGCGACGAAACCTTCTAGAAATATTCAAATGCAAAATCCAGGCATACGCTCGAGCCCAAAACCACCATCCGGACCTAACGGAACCATAACACTAAAAAAGTTAAACTTGGTCAACTCTTCCAACTTTAAAGCTTCAATCATGTAATTCATTCTTCCAAATCAATTCTGAATTACCTGAAAAACCAAAACCGCTGATACAAAATAGTCATAATAAATCATACGGAGTTACTCATGCCCTCAAACAACCAAGCGAAGTGAAAAAACTCAAAACGACCGGTCGGGGTGTTACATCTTCCCCCACTTAAAAATATGTTCGTCCTCGAACGGGTCGAGAGTCATTCGAAAGCCATCAACCGCCGTGTAACCTTACCATGTTGTAACGACCCGGTCGGTCGTTACGTAGAACCTGCATTATAATTGATGTTATTGCCTTGTCATAGGTTGTTATACTGTTTATTATGTGTTAGAGTTGGTAGGCTCGGAATCGGAATGGTTGTAGTGATAATTTAGTCATTTAGTCTTTTAAAATAGCCTTATAGTTGGAAAAGTCAACTGAGAGTTGGCTTATTAGTAAATGACCTCGGAATGCAAATTTTATGGATCGGATAGCTTCGTTAGGTGACTTGGGACTTAGGAGTGTGTCCAGAATAATTTTGTGATGTCCGGTGTAGAATTAGGCTTGAATTGGCGAAAGTTAGTTTTTGGTAATTTTCGGTCGGCAGTGGAAAATAGGCTATCGGGGTCGGAATGGAATTTTGACAGTTGGAACAGGTTGTCATTTTGGATATGTCTGCAAAATTTCAGGTCAATCGGAGTTGTTTTGGATAGTTTCGGCATCGTTGGTGGAATTTAGAAATTTCAAAGTTCTTAGGCTTGAATTCGATGTGATTTTGGTGTTTTGATGTTGTTTTTGATGTTTTGAAGGTTCGACTAAGTTTGAATGATGTTACGGGATACGTTGGTAGGTTTGGTTGAGGTCCCGGGGGCCTCGGGGTTGATTTCAGATGGTTAACAGATCATTTATTGTTTGGAACTTATGCTGTTTTTCTGATGTTTTACAAAGAAAATTTACCCTATGCGTTCGAGAAGGTGGAGGTGCGAACACGGAGGGTGAGAAGTCTGGGCATCGCGAAAGCAGGAGTAGAGGTGTGTTCGCGTAGTGTATTAGCATTGAGAGACCCCCAGGCCCATTGGTCTATGCGTTCGTGGGGCCTGGGGTGCGATCGCGATGGTGTGGCTGGTGGAAGCTGTGCATTCGCGGAAGGTTGACCGCGTTCGCGGAGGTCAAGTCAGATGAGCAACCGCGTTCACGACCAGGAAGGTGCGTTCGCGAAGGGAAAATTGGGGCCTGGAGAAAAAGTGCTTCGTGAACGCGGGAAGTGGGTCGCGTTCGCAATGAAGAAATAACTGGAAGTATTTAATTAAACCCTCCGCGACCATAACCTATTTTTCCACTATTTTTGAACAGGTAAAGAGCTTTGAGGAAATTTTGAAGAGAGGAAATCATTGTTCTTCAATGAGGTAAGGATTTGTACCCTAAAACTCGATTATTTGTGATTAAGGATCGAATACCAGTGTTTAATTCATGAAAATCAGTAGAAAAAGGTGGAGTTAGGGCTTGAGATTATGAGACCTTTAGGGGATGATTTGAGGGGTCAAACAAACTCCTATTGTAGTGTTCTTTATATGTACGGACTCGTGAGATGATGAAGAACATTTTGGTATAAAATTTGTCGAGTTCCGATATGCGAGCCCGGGGGGTCGGGTTTTGTGTATAAAGTTGATATTTTTCAATTGGAATTCATTCCCTTAGCATAATTTGATGATAAAAGTCTGATCTTGGTAGATTTGGAGGACTTGGAAGTTGATAAGAGAGGCAAGCGGGTTGCAGAGTAGCGTTTTGGGCTAGTTTGAGGTAAGTAATGTCTTTAAATCCTGTCCTGAGGGTATGAAACCCCGGACTTTACATCCTTTCACGGATTTGGAGTGACGCACACACTGGATGACGAGTGTGGGGCATGCACGAATTGGAAATTTGGAAAAATGTACCTTTTTAGGCACCTATTGAGTGGCGAAATTGCTTTTAAAGCTTATTCTCTATAGTACTACTATGATTTGATACAATTGGGTTGTAAGCCATGTTTGGGGCCTAGTGCCGATATGTTTTAACCCCTTGGGGGCTCTTTTACTGATATTTTCGCTATTTTGAAACTATAATTTTTCACTTAGTCTTTCTTGTGAAATTGTTGACACTCCTATTTGATGATATTACTATTTATTGAAATGAACTATTTTGGGTCGAGAACCCCGTTTTATTCATGGCCCGAGTGGCATGCTGGAAGTGTCTGACTGAGTGGGGACGAGGGCCAATGTTGTGAGGATGTTATGATATGAGAGAGGCCGAGTGCCTGAGAGTGATTTATGCCATGATGTGGCTTGTTTATAGCGCTTGGGCTATAGGAGCCCCTCCGGAGTCTGTACACACCCCTAGTGAGCGCAAATACCTACTGAGTGCGAGTGCCGAGTGATGAGTGATTGGGAGGCATGAGTGACAGTAAGGTTGCCCGCGGGGCTGATACTGAGTGATGGTGAGGTGGTGAGGAAAATTATTACGAGTGATGATTATGGCCCGAGGGGCAGTTTTATGATGATATTTTACTGAGCTTTGACTATGATTCACTTCATTTTTAAAATTGATATTACTGAGAGTTTTACTGAGAAATGTTTGAAAAAATATACTTGTTTCAAAGGATTCTTTTATGGAAATTGGTTTTCAAACTTATGTATAATGTATGGAGACTTGAAGTTTTATTGTTTTGTGGATTGGTGTATCTGTGCTGTGTGTTTCTTATTCTCAGACTGTGATTTATTTCATTACTACTGAGTTGGCGTACTCATCATTACTCCCTGCACGCCTGTGTGCAGATCCGGGTACTGGTTCAGAGTAGTAGTCGTCCGAGCTTGTTGTCATCAACGTTGGGATTTCGAGGTAGCTGTCCAGCATCCGCAGCTTCTCCACTTCCCTTCTTCATATAGTTCTTAGTATTTGATTCATAGACATTATTATGACATTAGCAGAGTTAGTTTATTTCTTAGATGCTCGTGATCGGTTGACTCCAGTCTTGGGGTTTTTGTTTAGACAGTAGAGTATATTATAATTGTTCAAAGACTTAGAGAAAAATGTTAATTGCTTGTTTTTCTAATTATTATTGATTTTCGAATTATTATAATAGAACAAATGTGTAGTAATGTGATGGTTGGCTAGCCTAGTTCCACGATAGGCGCCATCACTACCTGTTAGGATTTGGGGTCGTGACAAGTTGGTATCAGAGCTCTAGGTTACATAAGACTCAACGGTCATGAACAGGTTCAGTAGAGTCTTGCGGATCGGTACGGAGACATCTGTACTTATCTTCGAGAGGCTGCAGAACTCTTAGGAAAAATCTCATTATCTTGAAGTCTTTCGTGCCAATCTATTGGTTCTTGAAATCTAAACTCATGTTGTTTCATTCTCTCACAGATGGTGAGGACACGCACTACCGATTAGGGTGACCAGAAACCAGCCAGACCCACAAGGGGTCGAGGCCGTGGTGGAGTTAGAGGACCAGCCCGTGCAGCAGCCCGGGCAGTACCACAGGATCCCCTTATCATTCAAGATCAGGTTCCCGCCGAGGGTGCTCCAGCGGGACAGGCTCAGGCACCAGCAATGCCTATTGTTATTCTGGGTCTTCAGGAGACCCTGGCTCAGATATTGACGGTGTGTACCAATTTAGCTCAGGCAGTTTCCATGTCTACTACTTCCAATGCAGCTCAGACCAGGGGGGCGTTCAGACTCCCGCTGCCCGGACACCTGAGTAGGCTGTACAGGGTATTCAGGCACCGGGGGTAGTCCCAGCCCAGCCGGTTGCCACAGTTCAAGACTATGTGGTTCCAACTATGCCCGAGGATGAGCAGCGTAGGTTGGAGAGGTTCAGTAGACTCCAGCCTCCGACTTTCAGCGGCACAGAGGATGAGGATGCCCAAGGTTTCCTGGATAAATGCCAGAGGATACTACGTAGTGCGGGTATTTTGGAGACCAGTGGGGTCTCATTTGCTACATTTCAGTTTGCGGGTGCTGCTTTCACTTGGTGGGAGGCATTCGAGAGGCGTAGGCCGGTTGGTTCAACACCTCTCACTTGGCAGCAGTTCTCCACGATCGTTTTGGAGAAGTATGTTCCTTAGTCCCACAAAGAGGAGCAGCGCATGCAGTTTGAGCAGCTACGCCAGGGAGAGTTGTCAGTTACTCAGTACGAGATGAGGTTTTTCGAGTTGGCTAGACATGCTTCGGATTTAGTCCCTACTAACAGGGAAAGGATCAGGAGATTTGTAGATGGTCTCACGTATCAGCTTCGGATTTTGATGACCAGGGAGAGAGTGTCTGGAGCTATATTTGAGCAGGTAGTTTACATTGCTCGGGACATTGAGTCGGTTCGTAAGTAGGAGCGTGAGGAGAGAGAGACCAAGAGGCCTCGGGGATCAGGTAGCTGCAGTGGTGCCCCTTCTAGAGGGCAGTTTCAGCACAACAGAGGTCGTCCATTTAGACCTCCTCAGCCAGTTCGCCCATCTTACAGTGGTGCATCTTCGGGGCAAGGTCCTCGTAGTTCTCATCAGGGACGTTCATCATTTAGTGCCCTTCCAGCTTAGAGTTTGTGATGACCCAAAAGGTCATCCTGTATAGATTTAGCTAAGTCTGTGTTTCGAGGCCCTGAAAACATCCGTTAATCCCACCTCGATATGCGTGCACAGCCCGGGCAGGTAGCCGGGAAGCTTTTATGTGAAAATGTGATGAAAAAAATGAAATTTCTTATAATTAATTGATTAAAGTTGACTTTGGTCAACATTTTTGGTAAACGGACCTGGACCCGTAATTTGACGGCCTCGGAGGGTCCGTAGGAAAATATGGGACTTGGGCGTATGCCCGGAATCGAATTCCAAGGTCCCAAGCCCGAGAAATGAATTTTTAAAGAAAATTATTTTCTGAAAAATATAAAGGTTTTTGAAAATGAATATTTATGTGAAAACCGTGTTACCGGGCCCGTACTATGGTTCCGGAGCCCGGAACAGGTTACATATATGTTATGTGAGTTATCTGTGAAATTTGGTGTAAAACAGACTTGAAATGATGTGTTTCGGATCAAAATCGGAATAATTGAACCTTATGAAGTTTTAAGAAAATTCTATGACTTTTGAGGTTTAATTCCTTGTTTTTGATGATATTTTGGTGATTTAAGTGCTTGAATAAGTCCGTAGGATGATTTGGGAGTCGTGTGTGTTTTTGGTTTTGAGACCCGAAGGCTCGGGTAGGTAACGGAGTGCAAAAGTATGAAAAATCTGGTGTTTCCTTGAGTTTTCTGGTGTGTGTCTCTATGCGATCGCATAAGCTTAGTCGCGATCGCATAGTACTGGGTCTGGGAGGGGTCACTGATGCACTATGTGATCGCAACTTCAGCTCCGCGATCGCATAGTGTAGTAGGAGGTTGGGGGGGGGGGGTAAGGTATTCTGTGCGGTCGCGTATAGTGAGCCGCGATCGCATAAGGTGAAGTCGTAGAGCTCTGCGATCGTGTAACCCTTTCTGCGATCGCATATGGTCAGCTAGGTCCTCTTCTGCGATCGCGTCTCCTCTTCTGTGATCGCACAGTGTATTTTCGTCCAGCTATTTTAAATACCCAAAACAGAACCCATTACGGGATTTCCACAATTTACTCCATCTTCCTCTTCTCCACAGCCCCCTTAGCCATTTTTGAAGACCTCCATCACCATAGTCTCTTAGGTAAGTAATTATCACCTCCTTTTCTTCCACTTTCCTTCCCTAATCACTAGAATCTAGGCCTAAAATCCTAAAATCAAAGTAGAAATTAGGGGTTTTGGGTAATTCAACCTCAATTTGGGGTCGGATTTCAAAACAAATCATATATTTGGACTCGTGGGGTTATGGGTAATCGGGTTTTGGTCCGAGCCACGTGTTTGGACCAAGCGGGCCCGAGGTCAAATTTTGATATTTTGGAAGAATGCTAGGAAATGTATATCTAGGCTATGGGATTGTATTAATGAGTCATTATTGATGTTATTAAGTTAATTATGTCTAGATATTGTCGTTCCGGAGTTGAATTCAAAAGGAGAGGCGGTGTTAGAGGCTTGAATTGCTATTCTTGGACCCGAGGTAAGTGTCTTGCCTAACTTTGGTGAGGAAATAGGTATTTGGTGCTATGTGCTATGTGTTTATCATGTTCAATGCATAGGTGAGGTGACGAGTACCTATGCATTGTGTGTCAAGCATGCCCGTGAGTCTATTTTGATGAAATTCTTGTTATTACTTCCATATTCATTGTATTATGAAATTGTTTCTACTTGGAAGTTGATTATTTGTTGAAAATCCTTGTTGATAAACTTGTGATATGATGGTTCGATTAAGGACCCAATTTGTTAAGAGATATAATTGAAAAGATTGGTTATAGTTGAGACCCTTGCCGGGCAATTGTTATGGTATTGACTGATATTTTTCCCTTGCTGGGTGATTATGATGTGTATTTCCACTATGCTGCATTCCTTGCCATTTGATATTTGTCATTTTTTTGGTGAGGAAGAGTGTAAAGAACGAAGGGTGATGCCGTGCCATGATTTACACTGATTACATCATAAAATGCATAGTGAGGAAGAGAGTAAAAGCACGAAGGTTGATGTCGTGCCATGATTTATATTGCCTCACATTATACATTGCATTATGAGGAAGAGAGTAAAAGCACGAAGGTTGATGCCGTGCCATGACTCACATTGATTAAAAGCACGAAGGTTGATGTCGTGCCATAATTTATATTGCCTCACATTATACATTGCATTGTGAGGAAGAGAGTAAAAGCACGAAGGGTGATGTCGTGCCATGATTTATATTATCTTATATGATACATCGCATTGTGAGGAAGAGAGTAAAATCACGAAAGGTGATGTCGTGCCATTACATACATTGCTCGCCTTTATACTTGTTACGTTAGCATTCTTGTTAATTTGCTCTCTTGCTTTCTCCTATGTGTTAATTAATTGTTCTCATCTCTCACTTGTTACCCCCATTAACTGCTCCCGTATCCCATGCTTATCTATTTATTCCTGCATTTGTCTGTGCTATATCTTGTAGAACTGTACAGGAGATTATCGTTGTCAAGTCTAGCCTCGTCACTACTTCGACCGAGGTTAGGCTCGGTACTTACTCAGTACATGGGGTCGGTTGTACTGATGCTACACCTGCACTTCTTTATGTTGTGCAGATCCCGCAGCCGGACCCAATTGACACTGTTAGAGGGAGTATCCTTCAGTCCACCCCGGAGATTTCAAGGTAGACCCGCAGACGTTCGTGGGCCTTGGCGTCTCCTCTATCCCTATTTTTCCTATACTATCTTGTTTATCTCCTAGTTTCTAAGACAGTCCATGTATTATTTTCTTCAGACTTTGTATTTAGCACTCTTATAGATAGTTCGTGAGTTAGTGACTCCAGGTTCTGGGATTGTTGCAACGGATTGTATTTTGTTATTATCACTTAGTCTCGAAACCTATCTACTTTTGCTGTTAAAAATTATAAATTGTTTCTAGTTATTTTTGTTAATTCCGTACTAAGATGATAGTGTAATTTACACGTTGGCTTGTCTAGCGGGTTCAACGTTAGACGCAGTCACTGCCTGAAGGTGGGATTTTGGGTCGTGACAGAGTTCCTCTAGAGCATCATCATATCAGGGTTCTTCTATGCACGGTTCATCCAGCGGTTATCATGGTGGCAGGGGTTCTCTTCAGTCCCCATCTTCAGCTCCAGGTGGTTTTTTTGAGTGTAGGGAGTTGGGACATGGTTGGAGGCAGTGTCCTCGTCGTCCTGGTAGTTCATCTCAGCAGAGGGTTCAGCCCTCGACTTCAGCCCCAGTCACTTCGCCACCTACCCAGGCAGCCAGGGGTTGTGGTTAGGCAGCTAGAGGCCGCCCTAGAGGGGGAGGTCGAGCAGGTGGAGGCCAACCACGTATTTATGCACTTCCGGATATGCTTGATACTATGGCCTCAGATGCGGTGATTACAAGTACTATCTCAGTCTGTCATAGTGATGCTTTGGCTTTTTTTGACCCTGGTTCCACATACTCTTATGTCTCGCCCTATTTTGCTCACTTTCTGAATATGCCCCGTGAGTCTTTAGTTACGTCTGTTCATGTTTCAACTCCGGTGGGCGATACTATTGTTGTGGACCGTATGTATCGGCCATGTCTTATATCTATTGAGGGTCTGGAGACCCGAGTGGACTTGATGTTACTCAGTATGGTTGATTTTGATCTGATTTTGGGCATGGATTGGTTATCCCCATGTCATGTTATTCTTGATTGTCACGCTAAGACCGTGACCCTAGCTATGCCCGGAGTTTCGAGAGTTGAGTGGAGAGGGTCTATAGAGCATGTTCCTAGCAGAGTGATTTCCTATTTGAAGGCTCAGCGTATGGTTGAGAAAGGGTGTGAGTCTTTTCTTCCTTTTGTGAGGGATGTTAGTAGTGAGACTCCTTCCGTTGATTCTGTTCCTGTGGTCCGTGATTTCCCAGACGTATTTCTTACAGACCTGCCAGGTATGCCACCTGATAGGGATATTGATTTTGGTATTGACCTGGTGCCAGACACCCAGCCTATCTCTATTCCACCCTACCACATGGCACTAGCGGAGTTGAAAGAATTGAAAGAGCAACTTCAGGAACTCTTAGATAAGGGGTTCATTCGGCCTAGTGTGTCACCTTGGGGTGCACCGGTGTTGTTTGTGGAAAAGAAAGATGGCTTCATGCGCATGTGTATTGATTATAGACAGCTGAATAAGGTTACGGTGAAGAATCGGTATCCTTTGCCCCGTATTGATGACTTGTTTGATCAGTTTCAGGGAGCTAGAGTGTTCTTTAAGATTGACTTGAGTTCGGAGTATCACCAGTTGAAGATGAGGGATTCTGACATTCCGAAGACTGCTTTCAGGACCAAATATGGTCATTATGGGTTTCTAGTTATGTCATTTGGGCTGACCAATGCCCCAGACGCGTTCATGCAATTGATGAACAGTGTGTTTCAGCCTTACCTTGATTCTTTCGTCATTGTGTTCATTGATGACATCCTGGTGTATTCTCGTAGCCAGGAAGAGAATGCTCAGCATTTAAGAGTTGTGTTACAGAGGTTGAGGGAGGAGAAGCTTTATGCAAAATTCTCCAAGTGTGAGTTTTGGCTTGGTTCAGTAGCTTTCTTGGGGCACATGGTGTTTAGTGAGGGTATTCAGGTTGATCCGAAGAAGATTGAGGCGGTGCAGAGTTGTCCCAGACCGTCCTCAGCTATAGAGATTAGGAGTTTCCTTGGTTTGGCGGGATATTACCGTCGCTTTGTGGAAGGATTCTCTTCTATTGCTTCACCTCTGACCAGATTGACCCAGAAGGGTGCTCCATTCAGATGGTCTGATGAGTGTGGGAGAGCTTTCAGAAGCTCAAGTCAGCATTGACCACAGCTCCGGTATTGGTCTTGCCTACTGGTTCGGGTGCTTATACAGTCTATTGTGATGCTTCTGGAGTTGGCTTGGGAGCGGTATTGATGCAGGACGATAGGGTGATTGCCTACGCGTCTAGACAGTTGAAGGTGCACGAGAAGAATTATCCAGTGCACGATCTTGAGTTAGTTGCCATTGTTCATTCCTTAAAGATTTAGCGCCATTATTTGTATGGAGTGTAGTGTGAGATTTTCACTGATCATCGTAGTTTGCAATATTTGCTGAGGCAGAAGGACTTGAATTTGCGTCAGAGGAGATGGTTAGAGATTCTCAAGGATTATGACCTCACTATTTTGTATCATCCGGGGAAGGCTAATGTAGTGGCCGATGCCTTGAGTCGCAGGGCCGAGAGTTTGGGGAGTCTTACCTACCTTTAAGAAGCAGAGCGACCGTTAGCACTTGATGTTCAGGCTTTAGCGGGTCAGTTGGTGAGATTAGATTTGTCAGACCCTCCGCGGGTATTAGCTAGCATGGCTTCCCGGCCTTCTCTTTATGATCAGATTAGAGCTCGGCAATATGATGATCCGCATTTGCTAGTACTTCAGGATAGGGTTCGTCGAGATGATGCCAGGGATGTGACTATTGGTGAGACGGTGTTATGAGGATGCAGGGCCGTATTTGCGTGCCCAATGTGGATGGGCTTCGAGAGTTGATATTAGTAGAGGCCCACAACTTGTGGTACTCCATCCATCCGGGTGCCATAAAGATGTATCAGGACTTGAGACAGCAGTATTGGTGGAGGTGGATGAAGAGAGATATTGTTGAGTATGTAGCACGGTGTCTCAACTGCCAGCAAGTCAAGTATGAGCACCAGAGACCAGGTGGATTACTTTAGAGGTTAGTTATTCCGGAGTGGAAGCGGGAGCGGATCACTATGGACTTTGTAGTTGGGCTTCCATGGACTTCGAAGGGTTTTGATGCTATTTGGGTCATTGTGGATAGATTGACCAAGTCCGCACACTTCATTCATGTTGGTACTACTTATACTTCAGAGCGGTTAACTGGTATTTACATTAGGGAGATTGTTCGATTGCATGGAGTTCCGATTTCTATTATTTCTGACAGAGTTACTCAGTTCACATCTCAGTTTTGGAAGGCCGTGTAGGGAGGTATGGGTACTCAGGTAGAGTTGAGCACAACATTTCATCCTCAGACCGACGGGCAGTCAGAACGGACTATTCAGATTTTGGAAGACATGCTACGTGCTTGTGTGATTGATTTTGGTGGTTCATGGGATCAGTTTCTGCCACTAGCAGAGTTTGCATATAATAACAGCTACCAGTCCAGTATTTAGATGGCCCCGTACGAGGCTTTATATAGTATGAGGTATAGGTCTCCGGTTGGTTGGTTCGAGCCTGGTGAGGCTAGGCTATTGGGCACAGATTTGATTCAGGATGCGTTGGAGAAGGTGAAGTTGATTCAGGAACGACTTCGCACGACACAGTCTAGGAAGAAGAGTTATGCGGACCGGAAGGTTCGGGATATGTCTTTTATGGAAGGTGAAAAGGTAATGGTGAAGGTATCACCCATGAAGGGTGTTATGAGGTTCGGAAAGAGGGGAAAGCTGAGTCCTCGGTTTATTGATCCTTTTGAGGTACTTCAGAAGGTTGGAGAGTAACTTATAGACTTGCCTTGCCACCCAGCCTATCGAGTGTTCATCCGGTATTTCATGTGTCGATTCTCAGGAAATATGTTGGTGACCCGTCTCACGTGTTAGACTTCAGCACAGTCCAGCTCGAGGGTGACATGTCATATGAGGTAGAGCCAGTAGCAATTTTGGATCGTCAGGTCAGAAAGTTGAGGTCCAAGAATATAGCTTCAGTGAAGGTACAATGGAGACGTCAGCCAGTGGAGGAGGCTACTTGGGAGACCGAGCGGGAGATGCAGAGCATATATCCTCATTTGTTTGAGACTCCAGGTATGTTTCTAGACCCGTTCGAGGACGAACATTTGTTTAAGAGGGGGAGAATGTAACGACCCGGTCGGTCGTTACGTAGAACCTGCATTATAATTGTTGTTATTGCCTTGTCATAGGTTGGTTATACTGTTTATGATGTGTTAGAGTTGTTAGGCTCGGAATCGGAATGGTTATAGTGATAAATTAGTCATTTAGTCTTTTAAAAACCTTATAGTTGGAAATGTCAACTGAGAGTTGACTTATTGGTAAACGACCGCGGAATGCGGATTTTATGGCTCGGATAGCTTCGTTAGGTGATTTGAGACTTCGGAGTGTGTTCAGAATAATTTTGTGATGTCCGGTGTAGAATTACGCTTGAATTGGCGAAAGTTAGTTTTTGGTGATTTCCGGTCAGCAGTGAAAAATAGGCTATCGGGGTCATAATGGAATTCCGACAGTTGGAACAGGTTCGTAATGTCATTTTGGACGTGTCTTCAAAATATCAGGCCAATCGGAGTTGTTTTGGATAGTTTCGGCATCGTTGGTGGAATTTAGAAATTTCAAAGTTCTTAGGCTTGAATTCGATGTGATTTTGGTGTTTTGATGTTGTTTTTGGTTTCAGAGGTTCGACTAAGTTTGAATGATGTTACAGAATATGTTGGTAGGTTTGGTTGAGGTACTGGGGGCCTCGGGGTTGATTTCGGATGGTTAACGGATCATTTCTTGTTTGGAACTTATGCTGTTTTTCTAGCGTTTCTACAGAGAAATTTTACCCTATGCATTCACGGACGGGGGTCCGCGTTCGCAAAGGGGAATTTGGGAGCTGGGGCAGTTTCTTCTGTGCGTTCGCGAAGGTGGAGGTGCGAACGCGGAGGGTGAGAAGTCTGGGCATCGCGAACGCAGGAGTAGGGGTGCGTTCGCGTAGTGTATTAGCGTTGAGGGACCCCCAGGACCATTGGTCTATGCGTTCGCGGGGCCTGGGGTGCGATCGCGATGGTGTGGCTGGTGGAAGCTGTGCATTCGCAGAAGGTTGACCGCGTTCGCGGAGTTCAAGTCTGGTAAGCGACCGCGTTCGCGACCAGGAAGGTGCGTTCTTGAAGGGCAAATTGGGGCCTGGAGAAAAAGTGCTTCGCGAACGCGGGAAGTGGGTCGCGTTCGCAATGAAGAAATAACTGGAAGTATTTAATTAAACCCTCCACGACCATAACCTATTTTTCCACCATTTTTGAACGGGAAAAGAGCTTTGAGGCGATTTTGAAGAGAGGAAATCATTGTTCTTCATTGAGGTAAGGATTTTGGACCCTAAAACTCGATTATATGTGATTAAGGATCAACATACCAGTGTTTAATTCAGGAAAATCAGTAGAAAAAGTTGGAGTTAGGGCTTGATATTATGAGACCTTTAGGGGATGATTTGAGGGGTCAAACGAACTCCGATTTTAGCGTACTTTATATGTACGGACTCGTGAGACAATGAAGAACATTTTGGTATAAATTTGTCGAGTTCCGAGATGCAGTCTCGGGGGTCGGGTTTTGGCTAATTTCGGGTTTTGTGCATAAAGTTGATATTTTTCAATTGGAATTCATTCCCTTAGCATAATTTGATGATAAAAATCTGATCTTGGTAGATTTGGAGCACTCGGAAGTTGATACGAGAGGCAAGCGGGTTGCAGAGTAGCTTTTCGGGCTAGTTTGAGGTAAGTAATGTCTTTAAATCCTGTCCTGAGGGTATGAAACCCTGGACTTTACATCCTTTCACGGATTTGGAGTGACGCACACACTGGATGACGAGTGTGGGGCATGCACGAATTGGAAATTTGAAAAAATGTACCTTTTTAGGCACCTATTTAGTGGCGAAATTGCTTTTAAAGCTTATTCTCTATAGTACTACTATGATTTGATACAATTGGGTTGTAAGCCATGTTTGGAGCCTAGTGCCGATATGTTTTAACCCCTTGGGGGCTATTTTACTGATATTTTCGCTATTTTGAAACTATAATTTTTCACTCAGTCTTTCTTGTGAAATTGTTGACACTCCTATTTGATGATATTACTATTCATTGAAATGAAATACTATTTTGGGTCGAGAACCCCGTTTTATTCATGGCCCGAGTGGCATGCTGAGAGTGTCTGACTGAGTGAGGCCGAGGGCCAATGTTGTGAGGATGTTATGATATGAGAGAGGCCGAGTGCCTGAGAGTGATTTATGCCATGATGTGGCTTGTTTATAGCGCTTGGGCTATAGGAGCCCCTCCGGAGTCTGTACACACCCCCAGTGAGCGCAAGTACCTACTGAGTGCGAGTGCCGAGTGATGAGTGATTGGGAGGCATGAGTGACAGTAAGGTTGCCCGCGGGGCTGATACTGAGTGATGGTGAGGTGGTGAGGAAAATTATTACGAGTGATGATTATGGCCCGAGGGGCAGTTTTATGATGATATTTTACAGAGCTTTGACTATGATTCACTTCATTTTTAAAACTGATATTACTGAGAGTTTTACTGAGAAATGTTTGAAAAAATATACTTGTTTCAAAGGATTCTTTTATGGAAATTGGTTTTCAAACTTATGTATAATGTATGGAGACTTGAAGTTTTATTGTTTTGTGGATTGGTGTATCTGTGCTGTGTGTTTCTTATTCTCAGACTGTGATTTATTTTCATTACTACTGAGTTGGCGTACTCATCATTACTCCCTGCACGCCTGTGTGCAGATCCGGGTACTGGTTCAGAGTAGTAGTCGTCCGAGCTTGTTGTCATCAACGTTGGGATTTCGAGGTAGCTGTCCAGCATCCGCAGCTTCTCCACTTCCCTTCTTCATATAGTTCTTAGTATTTGATTCATAGACATTATTATGACATTAGCATAGTTAGATTATTTCTTAGATGCTCGTGATCGGTTGACTCCAGTCTTGGGGGTTTTGTTTAGACAGTAGAGTATATTATAATTGTTTAAAGACTTAGAGAAAATTGTTAATTGCTTATTTTACTGATTATTATTGATTTTCGAATTATTATAATAGAACGAATGTGTAGTAATGTGATAGTTGGCTAGCCTAGTTCCACGATAGGCGCCATCACGACCTGTTAGGATTTGGGGTCGTGACACATGCACATACCCCGGGGTGATTCCACGTCACCTTATTTTATATAGGCCCGAAAACATAACCTAATTGAAGATCATTACTTCAACCTCAGCCCGTAAACCAGATAATCCAATTTCCAACACCTGGAATTTCCTACAAGACCTGAATCTCGCTTTCACACATTGTATGAGTCTGAACAAGTTGTATCAAGCCACAACCATAATCCAAGACACAATCACAGGATATACCACATAACTCAATTACCCATAGCAAAATTTCTGATCATAGTAGCTGCTTAAAACAACCCGATTCCGATAATAAACCTCATATCAAACAAAACCTCGTTCTAAACCCTTAGTAGACTGCCGATGATGAAAGAAACACGCAGAAACTCCTAACCACTCATCAGATCAACAAGCCATGGAGCTCTCTCTCATTCGACAAGAACTATAGCCAATTTCTAAGCCGACTTCCGATATTATCCTCCATACATGCTGAAATCAAATCCGATAGTATCAATTTTAGGTCCAATGACTTCATCTCATCCAACACAATCACTATAGTGACATGCCACATCAATACAATCTAAAGCCATAACTCGTGCAATCCGTGCACCAATAACCAACAATCCAAATGTACTCAATCACGGAAAATGACTCAAATGAGATAACCATCTCGCAAGTTCAACAAGTACCACCACAATCGAAATGCTACAAACCCATCATATCTCATAGAACAAAGACACACGATCTAACACCAAGGATCATATCTTAACATAACCCAACTGCAATGCATGACCCCATTCAAACATTGGTCCTCATGAAGTACCTCAAGACACAACGCTCAAATTCAACAACCACACGCAATTTGACGCCTAGTACCAGAAGTGCATGACCATAACCCCCGAGAAGCAAACAACACCATACATCACCACCGGACAAAGTCCATAACCAAGGCGCAACCAACCATTCTGCACCCCAATAACCATTTCGCTCGAATTCCGCTATAAGGCTCAAACAAAGCCACACAATTTGTGCATGTAACCAACAAATCACTACCACTCGAAGCATAAAGGGGTAACTCATAGAACATCTCAGAACATGAGTACGCTCAACTCTAACTGAATGGCACATCCCTTAACAACAGCAGTATGGAGTCAAGAAGTCCGACCCAATGTAGAATACACATCCTCATTAGGCCTACCAATGTGTCACGACCCGAAATTCTCACAATCGGGACCGTGATGGCACCTAACATCACACTTGCCAGGCGAGCCAACGTTAGACATTATTTAGCCATTTTTGGTAATTATCAGTAAACAGGAAAAATAAAGCAAAATAAATGTAAAGATGTATAGATATCGATGTCATTTACATACTAATTCTACCCAGAATCCGGTGTCACAATTCACGAACATACTATGAATTTTCTACAATCAATTGTCTGAAAGAAATTACAACTGTTTCTGAAATAAATGAAAAACAGTAACGAAGATGTGTAGAAGGGGACGCCAGGGCCTGTGGACACCAGGAGGACTACCTTGGGTCTCCGAGTTGTATAACCCGAGCCAATATCTCAATCAGCCACTACATGCTCCGAAATCTGCACAAGAAGTGTATAGTGAAGTATCGGTACAACTGACCCCATTTACTGGTAAGTGCCGAACCTAACCTCGACGAAGGAGTGACGAGGCTACGGCGGGACACTCACAATATAACAACAGACAGTTATAACTAAACAAAAAAGGAAGCAAGATAATGTAAAAGTAGTAATTTGCAGAAATAAATACATAACTCAAGTGTCTTATCAGTATCCAACTATAACCAATCCTTAAGTGAAATGTAAAACTACCGAATAACTTGTATAGTCAGAAAAATACGTAAACACATAAACTGATGCGACACACATCCCGATCCAACCAGACAACACAAAATCCTCCCTTATTCCTCTGTAATAGTAACAATAACAGTAAATAATATATATATGCTGGGTGCGCAACCCGATCCCACCATATATCAATATCAATATGATAATTCAACCTTATTAAACCATATCAATCCACCCTTATTCCTCATGTTGCAGCGTGCAACCCGATCTCACCGTATAATAGCAATTCACCATTATTCCTCCTCAATATATCCCCCATATTCCTCATGTTGTGGCGTGCAATCCCATCCCGCCGTATCATAATAAATTACACAGAGTGTACAGAAGTTTCACAAAATTTGCACAAGGCCCTTACCAACACTTAGAATTTAAAACAAGGCAACCGAGAGCCGTATAAAAAATAAAATCTATATAATTGATACTACTCAGCGAGACCAAACCAGGATATCACAAAAATGCCGATAAGAACAGCCTAAGCAAATAATGGGGAACAATAATTATACGGGGTAACAAATATCTTCAACAAGGGGAGCACAATATCTAACAAGTAGCAATTAGGCATGGAATTACAAGTAGACATGTACCAATTAAAGCAGGAGAGAATCAATATAAAGAGAATGGAAAGAAACAGGTAAAACATGTAAATTGGCGGCGCATAGGTACTCATTATCTCACGTATACGCCGCTCGCATGCTTTATCATATAGCAAATAAGGCAAAGGTTCCTAAACCCTCAAGTCAATGTTAGACACAATACTTACCTCGATCCACATGACACTCACTGCTCAATTATCGTTTTTCCTCTAGATTTCACCTCCAACCCACTCGTATCTAGCCATAATTAACGTAATAACATCAAATATTGCTAAAGAAATCAATTTCATTGCACAGATTTAGGTTTCCCAACATTTCCCCACAAAAGTCAAAAATCGATCCCGGCCCGCTTGGTCAAAATTCGAGGTTCGGACCAAAACCCATTTACCCATTCACCCCCGAGCCCAAATATGTAATTAGTTCCGGAATCCGACCCCAATTCGAGGTCTAAATCCCTAATTTGCAAAAAACCCCAAATCTCCCAAAATCCATAATTTCTACCATGAAAGAACAAGGCTTAGGACTAGGAATCTAATAGGTGATGATGGAAATTTAAGGAAATGAGTTAAAGAGTACAAACCTATGATTTGGTGTTTAATTCCCCCTTCAAAATCGCTCCTAGGTCGAGTTCTAATGAAAGAGTTGTGAAAGTTTTGAAATAATCCCGTTCTGGTTTGTTTTAAGGGCGGGGCGACAGTGTTCGCGTTCGCGAAGACACTGTCACGTTCGCGAAGAGCAACCTTAGAAGGACTTAAGCGATCACGAGTCTCCTACCGCGTTCGCGAAGGCTACACCCCCTAGCCTTTTCGTTCGCGAGCCCTTGCCTGCGTTCGCGATGAAGAGACGGCTGACCACTCCCCCAGGTCCCATATGCTACGCGTTCGCGTCGAGCTGGTCGCGTTCGCGAAAGGTAAGACCCCTATTGCTCCGCGTTCGTGACCCAGTCTCCGCGCTCGCGTAGAGTAAATTCCTCCCCAGTCCCGTTCCCCTTCGCTATCGCCTGAATGGCTTCTAGATCGCGAAGCACAAACTCTCAGCACACCAGTAGCAACAAAACACACCAGATTTCTAAGTTTCAAACTACCCGTAGCCTAATTGGAACTCACCCGAGCCCTGGGGGCTCCAAACCAAACATGCACACGAGTCTAGAAACATCATACGGACTTGCTCGTGCGATCAAATCGCCAAAATAACACCTAGAACTACGAATTTAGCACCAAATCGCATGAAATTCTCAAGAACACTTTAAAATTCCTATTTTTCAACCAGACGTCCGAATCACGCCAAATCAATTCCTTTTTTCACAAAATTTCACAGATAAGGTATAAATATTATTTTGGACCTGTACCGGGCTCTGGAACCAAAATGCGGCCCGCTACCAACAAGATCAAACATTAGCCAAATTCTTAAATTCATTAGCATTTCAATAAAAATGCATATCTCGAGCTAGGGACCTCAGAATTCGATTTCGGGCATACGCCCAGGTCCCATATTTCTCTACGAACCCACTAGGACCGTCAAAACACGGGTCCGGGAAAAGTGATGACGAAGTCAACTAAAATTAGCTTTTAAGGACAAAAATTATTATTTCATCAATTTTCAACATAAAAGCTTTCCGGAAATACGTCTGGACTGCGCACGCAAATCGAGGAGGGTAAAAATGAGATTTTAAGGCTAAAGAGCGCGGAATAAAGTTCTATAACATAAGATGACCTTTTGGATCATCACACAATGGGCCCCAAATCAACTCTGGTCATCCACAAGTAGATAAATAACCCTCCAAAGTCCTCAATGATCTAACCATAACATGTATCACTATCTAGCTAACTTTGGCCACATCTTCATAGTCCACTACCACGAATTCTTCTGAGAACTCCCGATCTCCAAATACGTAGAACATACGAGTCACCATATCTAATCCCAACTCCACCGCCCAAATGACTAACACNTTATAAAGGAAAAAACCCCAACCCCCCCCCCCAAATACCAAACCCCCCTCCCATAATAAACCCCCCCCCCCCCCCGAAAAATACTTCTATAATTCTTCCATGCCACATAGCAATATCTGAACATTAGCAGTCGATCAGCCACGCGAGTACCGCCATACCCATGAAGCATCTGTAAGTCAAAATTCAGTGCGACTTCTGAATATACACTCTTCTTAGGCAATACCAAGTAGTAATAACATTCATCTAGGCATCTAAAACCGTCCATGTTGTCTAGGAATTCATGACCTTCTATTCAAAACTAAACCATGACCTTGCACACACAAATCTCAATCCTACACAACACACCACACCTATCATGCCATTATACGAAAAGTATGAAAATCTCATAATCCATCTTTGAGTCACCAGCAAAACACATACCCGACCGCCAGAAACCTTCTGTTTGATCCCATCTAGGACAAATCACAATACACAACATGATCCTCACACCGGTAGGAAATATCCATCTCAAACTGTGGTAGAAATAACCAAGAACTCTTCGAAACCCATTAACACGTAACCAAACCATCCAAACTGAACCTCTCTAACTCAACCAAGCCACGCAGGTCACCCAACCCTAGAGTATTGCCACCAATCACATGTAGAGACACACCACATCGTAAGAACCAAAAGGACCTAGCATACCATTACTATACTAATCGAACCTACTGCCAAGTCTTTATGTTTCCTCTGAGTTTCTTCTGAATTGCTTTCAAGTTAATACTCCTGCTTGATAGATGTCACGATCCCAAATCCCAATAGGCCGTGATGGCGCCTATCGTGGAACTAGGCTAGCCAACCATCACCTTACTACGCATTTATTCAATTATAAGAATTCACAAGTAAATGATAAACATGCAACCATAGCGTCAAATAATATAATATAATTTAGTCTTAGCGTTCCCCATAATAGTCTAGACAAAACCTACCAAGAACTGGAGTCAATAGTCATGAGCATCTGAGAATAAATAAATCTAACTCTGCTAAAACTATAATATATGTCTCTGAATCAAGTGCTAAAAACTAAATAAGGAAGGGAAGTGGAGAAGCTGTGGACGCTAGACAGCTACCTCAAAATCCCGTAACAGCTGCTAACGAACAAGAACATCTATTGCTCCAGACCGTTACCTGAATCTGTGCACAGAGGCACATGGAGGCTTTATGAGTACGCCAACTCAGTAGTAATGAAAATAAATCACAGTCAGAGAATTATAAAACACACAGTACAGATACATAATCCCACAAAACCAGTAAAAACACCAAGTCACCATGTAGTATTCGTCAAATAAGTAAGTTCGAAATCGATTTCCAGAAATCACTTGAAAACAAGTGCAATATCAGTATATCTCAGTAAAATTCTCGGTAAAACCGGTTTGAAAACGAAGTAAATCATAGTTTGAAAACTTAGTAAAATCATCATAAATCTGCTCCTCGGGCCAAAATCATTTCTCATAATAGTTGCCCTCACGCATTCCCTCAACCATTCAATATTAGAGGTATTTATCGGGCGAGCTGGACACAAAAAATGTCAGCCCGTTCGGTTTCGGGGCAGGTTGTTATCGGGCTAGGGTTAACGGGCTGGGATTTTTAGGGTTCTATAGGGCCCGTACGGGTTCGGGCTTAACGGGCTCGGGCGGGTCGGGCTTATATATATATATATATATATATATATTTTAAATTAAGTTGGCAACGGTCATATTTAAAAAAAGAAAAAAATATTTTGGGTTAACGGGCTAAACCGGGCTGTATCCCGTTAAGAACTCGTTAAGGGCTTAGCGGGTTATAGCAGGTTTCGGTGACCCGTTAAAAAAAACTGGACGTTACAAACCCGCCCTACGCCCAACCCGTCCCAACCCGCCCTATTATCTACAGTAACGGGCTAGACCTGGCTAACCTGGGTTGAACCGGGTTATTAGCGGGTCATCCCGGACCGATTAACACCTCTACTCAATATCGATCATCACTCAGTATCAATCATCACTCGGTATCAGCTCCGCGGGCAATCATCATCACTCAATCGGTACCGACGCTCACTGGGGGTGTGTACAGACTCCGGAGGGGCTCCTACAGCCCAAGCGCAATAATAACATAAAGCCTGAAAGCCTCCTCACTCCTCTCATAAGGCCTGAAAGCCTCCTCACCTCTCTCATAAGGCCTGAAAGCCTCCTCACCTCTCTCATACGGCCTGAAAGCCTCCTCACCTCTCTCATAAGGCCTGAAAGCCTCCTCACCTCTCTCATAAGGCCTGAAAGCCTCACTCAGTCAAACACTCTCAATTTGCCCTTAGGCCATAACATACTGGGTTCTCGACCCAAAACAGTGTTTCATTTTTTAATAAACTGTATCAAAATACTCTGAGTGTCAAAATAATTCATCAGGAAAATACTGAGTGTAAAATCATAGCATATTAGTGAGGAAAATATGGTAAACACAATCCCCCAAGGGAAAAACAGATCAGCACTAGACCCCAAACACGGCTTACAGCCCAAATCAAATCAAAATAAAATAATACTAATTAATAATAGGCTTAAAAGTCGGTTTAGCAACTCAATAGTCGCCTAAATACGAAAGAGATTTCCAAAGTTCCAACCTTTTCATTTCAAAACCCGTGAAAGGGTGCATAGTCCGGGGTTTCATACCCTCAAGACAGGATTTAAAGATATTACTTACCTCAAAACTAGCCCGGAAACTATTCCGCAATGCGCTTGCCTCTCGAATCAACCTAAGGTTCCAAATCTACCATGTTCAGACTTTTATCATCAATATATGCTTAAGGAATGAATTTCAATCGAAAGATATCAAATTTAGCTCAAAATCCGAAATTGGTCAAAACCCGACCCCCGGGCCCGCATCCTGAAACACAGAAATTTTTATACAAATATGTTCTTCATCATCTCACGAGTCTGTACATATAAAGAACGCTAAAATCGGAGTCCGTTTGACCCCTCAAATCGACCCCTAAAAGTCTCATAATCTCAAGCCCTAAACCCACCTTTTCCTACTGATTTTCGTGAATTAAACACTGATATTTTGATCCTTAATCACATATAATTGAGTTTTAGGGTCCAAAATCTTTACCTCAATGAAGAACAATGATTTTCTCTCTTACAAATCGCCTCAAAAGCTTATTCTCGTTCAAAGATTGGAAGAAAACTCGGACTGCTCGTTATATATATACACTTTTCACGCGTTTTACTGCTCCCAATGGATTCCTTGTGAAATTATAATCAATATAGGCTTTTGAATCACTCAATTTGACCTTATAATGAAGGAGATATGTAGGTTTTAAGATTTTCAAATAGTGCAGATTTTTAATACTCCGTCAGGGGCAATTTCGTTATTAACCTGAAAAATCTGGCAACCTTGGTAAAATGGCCATAAAATCCTCATACGATGTCCAAATTCGACGATTCTTTTTGCTACGGGTCCGTAATTACGATACGGATCTAATAATTCATTCAAAACAGTAATTGGAGCTCATTTGTTCAATATGATATCATTTATGGTTGAAGAAATGACGCCGAAACATAAGAAAAACGAGCACAATGCAGCCCAAACCTATCCAAAACTCACCCGAGCTCCTTGGGACCCCAAACGAACATTCTAACAAGTCCCATTACATAAATCGAATTTAGTCGAACCTTCGGAACACCCAAAACAACACCAAAACACCAAAATCACATCGGATTCAAGCCTAAGAACTTTGAAATTTCTAAAATCCACCAATAATGCCGAAACTATTCAAAACAACTCCGATTGACCTGAAATTTTGCAGACATATCCAAAATGACATTACGAACATGTTCCAACTTTCGAAATTCCATTCCGTACCCGATAGACTATTTTCCACTGCCGACCGGAAATCGCCAAAAACTAATTTTCGTCAATTCAAGCCTAATTCTACACCAGACATCACAAAATTATTCTGAACACACTCCTAAGTCCCAAATCTTCTAACGAAGCTATCCGAGCCATAAAATCCGCATTCCGAGGTCGTTTACCAATAAGTCAACTCTCAGTTGACTTTTCCAACTCTAAAGCTATTTTTAAAAACTAAGTGACTAAATTCGTATTATAATCATTCCGATTTCAAGCTTACCAACTCTAACACATCAATAACAGAAATTTTAATGCAAGTTCTACGTAACGACAGATCGGGTCGTTACATTCTCCCCCACTTAAACACATGTTCGTCCTCGAACGTGCCTAGAGTCTTTCCAAACACCACCAACATTGTCGTGTAACCTACAATGCACATATTCGGAGGTGATCCCACGTCACCTTACCCTATATAGGTCTAATAGCATAACACAGTTAAAATTTCGAAATCCAATCTTGACCCATAAACCCAGAACCAAATTTTCACTTTTGAAATAATTTGCAAGATCAAATCTCCGCGAATATAAGCTGAAATAGTCTGACCACGTTGTATCAAGCCATATCCGTAACCCAATATGAAATCAAATAATATATCGCATGACTCAAGCACCCATAACGATAACTCCTAATCACCATAGTTGCTCAAATAACTCAATACTGTACATACCCTCTTATAAAAAAAATGCATCGCTCTAACACTTCCATATACTGCCGATGATGAAAGAAACACGTAGAAACTAGCAACCATTCGTCCGATCAGCATCAATGCCATCCAGAGCCATAACTTGTGCAACTCGTGCGCTCAATAACAACATCCCAAGAGCTCAATTCATTAAATAAAGAGGACTCACATGAGAGGACTATCCTACCACTAACACTTACCAAACTGCATCATGCTAAAAACCTGGTACACATAATAAAATCAAAACACACGAATCTGACACCAAGGATCATACCTCTATATGACTCCGCTACCATGCGTGATCCCATCCAACGCTGGTCCACATGAAATACTTCAATCCACCTTGCTCAAAATCAATAACCATGAGAAATTCGACATCAAGTACTCAAAATGCATTGCCATAACCACGGGGAAATCAGACGATACCATGCCACCGAACCAGAAAGAACATAACCTATACATCTCACCGGGCAAGATCCCATTTACTTACCTTACTCAATCCTCGCTATAAAGCCCTTATAGAACCGCACCCTATGTACATATAACCAACGATCACCACTCCTCGAAACACCGAAAGGCAACCCATAGATCACTCTAAAACACGAATAAGCTCAATGAAAATCAAATGGTACATCTCTCAACCATAGCAATTCGGAGTCAATAATTCTAACTTGTTGCAAAACACACACACACCCATACCAGGCCTATCAATAACTCTAAATCATCTCTGGTCACCCACAATAGATAGATAACTCTCCGAAAGTTCACAATGACTGAGTCATGCAGTCTCGAAATCCATAAAGCGCGCCAATTACCATATCTGATCCCAGCTGCACCACCCGAATATATAACATGTCTCCAATACTCAATCATTCCACAGAGGATACCCCAATACTTATTCTGTGCCCCCGAGCAAACTCGAAGATCAGCAGTCGATCCAACAAGAAAGCGTCACAATACTAATGAAGCACCCTTAACTCCACACATTGCCCTTTCTAGAATGTATACCCTCATCAAGCCACTCAATGGTCGTATCACCTACCTAGTCATCTGAAACTGCCAGTTTTGACCTTCCTTCCAGAACTGAATCGTGACCTCACATATGCCACTCTCCACTATACACAAAATACCGCATACGCCATGCAATCCTATGATAAATATGAGAACTTCATGCTCCCTTCCTATCAAAAACAACTACGTACCCAACTATCCAAGAACTTTCTAGTTGATCCCATCTAGAAGCAAAATCACTATACATCACATGGCCCTCACGCCAGTAGAAATATACATCTTTAACCGTGGTAGACACCATCAAGAACTCTCGAACCATATTTGTACAACACCAAACCGCCAGGACTAAATCCTTCTAACTCAACCAAGCTACGCATGCCACCAAATCCAAGAGAATTGCTAAGAAACACCTGTAACAACTCATTACTTCATAACACCCACAGAACTAATCATATCCCTTAACGTTTATCATGCCGATCCGACCTACTACCAAGCTGTCCTATTCATTTAAGTTCCTTCTGACTTACCTTCGAATTGATACTTCTTCTTGCCATAATACCGCAATTCTCAATCCAGACTCACCGCACGAAACCCGAGCATAAAATATACAATCTAAGGCTCATAAGCCATTGAGTACTCCCTCAAATATCCCCCAAAAGCACCCCATTTGAAATACTTACCCTGAAGAGACTTCCTGCGAAATTAAAGTCATTACCTTCACTTTCCTGATACTGATGGATAGAATCCATGATAATGCAAATACACCACAAGCCTTGACACCTTCCCCGTAAATCTCAGTTCTAGCCCTTCTCACACCTTGAAGATCCTCGATCGCTACATATAACCTTGAATCCGTCTGAACCATTCTCGAACGTCATTTACTCTACGCAATTTCAATTACACTAACCAAGTAAACAGAACGACCTGACCCCGCTTGCAATCCACATACTAGGAAAGTAATCCACACCTTTGAAGCAACAAGCACACTCATACATTGCACACTCTACACTTACCAGTACAACTCCATCATACAATGGATTCCACTATCCGTAAAGTACATTACAACTTGTATCGAAGAAATTCCATTACTCGAGTCATTCCCAGACTCCACCTCTGCAGGTCATAACTGATTCACCAACATACCTAAGGACAATACGCAGGAGATACCCCTGCCTGCTTAACCTCAAAATGATATCTCCCTATACACTTCCGAAAATCATAGCTATCACGTAATCACTATACCTTCCTACATTAGAACACAACCACTTCCTGCCCTCGAGACATCTCATTAAGCGGCATAAGAACCTGAAGCTGATGGCTATACTAACACTGGAGTTGTGGTCAAGGAAATCTTGAGCTTCTGGAAGCTCTAGTCACACTCATCTGACCACATGGATACCTTCACTGAACACCACGTGTCCCAAGAATGCTACTGAACTGAGCCAAAAATTCACACTTGGAGAACTTCACACAAAGCTTCTCCTCCATATATCCCTGTAATACCATCATCAAATGTTGAGCATGCTACCCCATGGCTACGAGAGTACGACAGGATGCCATCAATAACTACAATAACAAATGAGTGTTAATACGGCTGGAATACACCATTAATCAAATACATGAACATTGCTGGGGCATCGGTCGTTCCAAACGACATCACCAGGATCTCAGAACACAACAGAAAGATCCGCTTCACTCCAAATCTACACAACATGAGAGGCCTTCCAATACACTCACAACTTGAGGCCATGTTCTAACTTAAGACTAAGGTCAATTACTCAATGATTCTTGCTACATCTCCCGCTAATCCATTCTTGTAACAACAAACAACCTGAAAACAACTAACTGTTAATCAAACTCACCACGTAGTCATCTATCTAGTCACAAAGTTCCATCAATAAGGACACAAACGGACATATAAGTCCCCAAATACGTGTGTCACACAAACAAAATCTCAGCACTCAAGTCACATACAAAATCCGGCCTCAAGTTCTCCAGACTGGCCCATTATCAACATGCTAAAAATCACATCTCATCCGGAAGTCACAAGCCAACGACGCACAACTGATACCAAGCGCTCGTGTGCGCATTCGAATACATGAAAGGAATTCAAAGAGTTACGCTTTTGGCTAAATAAAATGGATTTGCACGACAAGAATTCAAGAATGTGGAATATTTCCTAAGGGTTCTGCAGCCTCTCGAAGATAAGTACAGACGTCTCCGTACCGATACGCAAGACTCTACTAACCTGCTCATGACCGTTGAGTCCTATGTAACCTAGTGCTCTGATACCAACTTGTCACGACCCCAAATCCCAACAGGCCGTGATAGCGCCTATCGTGGAACTAGGCTAGCCAACCATTACCTTACTACGCATTTATTCAATTATAAGAGTTCACAAGTAAATGATAAACATGCAACCATAGCGTCAAATAATATAATATAATTTAGTCTTAGCGTTCCCCATAATAGTCTAGACAAAACCTCCCAAGAATTGGAGTCAATAGTCATGAGCATATGAGAATAAATAAAGTTAAAACTATAATATATGTCTCTTAATCAAGTGCTAAAAACTAAATAAGGAAGGGAAGTGGAGAAGTTGTGGACGCTAGACAGCTACCTCGAAATCCCGTAACAGCTACTAACGAACAAGAACAACTATTGCTCAAGACCGTCACCTGAATTTGTGCACAGAGGCACAAGGAGTCTTTATGAGTATGCCAACTCAGTAGTAATGAATATAAATCATTATAAAACACACAGTATAGATACATAATTCCACAAAACCAGTAAAAACACCAAGTCACCATGTAGTATTCGTCAAATAAGTAAGTTCGAAATCGATTTCCAGAAATCCCTTGAAAACAAGTGCAATATTAGTATATCTCAGTAAAATTCTCAGTAAAACCAGTTTGAAAACGAAATAAATCATAGTTCGAAAACTTAGTAAAATCATCATAAATCTGCCCCTCGGTCCAAAATCATTTCTCATAACAATTGCCCTCAGGCATTCCCTCAATCACTCAATATCGATCATCACTTAGTATCAATCATCACTCGGTATCAGCCCCGCGGGCAATCATCATCACTCAATCGGTACCGGCGCTCACCGGGGGTGTGTACAGACTTCGGAGGGGCTCCTACAACCCAAGCGCAATAATAACATAAGGCCTGAAAGCCTCCTCACCCCTCTCATAAGGCCTGAAAGCCTGCTCACCTCTCTCACAAGGCCTAAAAGCCTCCTCACCTCTCTCATAAGGCCTAAAAGCCTCCTCACAATATAGGCCTGAAAGCCTCACTCAGTCAGACACTCTTAATTTGCCCTTAGGCCATAACATACCAGGTTCTCGACCCAAAATAGTGTTTTATTTTTCAATAAACAGTATCAAAATACTCTGAGTGTCAAAATAATTCATCAGGAAAAGACTGAGTGTAAAATAATAGCATATTAGTGAGAAAAATATGGTAAACACAATCCCCCAAGGGGAAAATAGATCGGCACTAGGCCCCAAACACGACTTACAGCCCAAATCATATCAAAATAAAATAATACTAATTAAGCATAGGCTTAAAAGTCGGTTTAGCAACTCAATAGTCGCCTAAATACAGAAGAGATTTCCAAAGTTCCAACCTTTTCATTTCAAAACCCGTGAAAGGGTGCATAGTCCGGGGTTTTATACCCTCAGGACAGGATTTAAAGACATTACTTACCTCAAAACTAGCCCGGAAACTATTCCGCAATGTGCTTGCTTCTTGAATCAGCCTCCGAAGGTTCCAAATCTACCAAGTTCAGACTTTTATCATCAATATATGCTTAATAAATGAATTTCAATCGAAAGATATCAAATTTAGCTCAAAAATCCGAAATTGGTCAAAACCCGACCCCCGGGCTCGCGTCCCAAAACTCAGAATTTTTTATACAAATCTGTTTTTCATCATCGCACGAGTCTGTACAAATAAAGAACGCTAAAATCGGAGTCCGTTTGACCCCTCAAATCGACCCCTAAAGGTCTCATAATCTCAAGCCCTAAACCCACCTTTTTCTACTGATTTTCATGAATTAAACACTGATATTTTGATCCTTAATCACATATAATCAAGTTTTAGGGTCCAACATCCTTATCTCAATGAAGAAAAATGATTTCCTCTCTTAAACATCGCCTCAAAAGCTTCTTCCCGTTCAAAAGTTAGAAGAAAACTCGGACTGCTCGTTATATATATACTTTTCACGCGTTTTACTGCTCCCAATGGATTCCTTGTGAAATTATAATCAATGTAGGCTTTTGAATCACTCAATTTGACCTTATAATGAAGGAGATATGTAGGTTTTAAGATTTGCAAATAGTACAGGTTTTTAATACGCCGGCAGGGGCAATTTCGTCATTAACCTGAAAAATCTGGCAACCTTGGTAAAATGGCCATACAATCCTCATACGATGTCCAAATTCGACGATTCTTTTTGCTACGGGTCCGTAATTACGATACGGATCTAATACTTTATTCAAATTAGTAATCAGATTTCATTTGTTCAATATGATATCATTTATGGTTGAAGAAACGACGCCGAGTCATAAAAAAACGAACACAATGCAGCCCAAACCTATCCAAAACTCACCCGAGCTCCTTGGGACCCCACACGAACATTCTAACAAGTCCCATTACATAACTCGAATTTAGTCGAACCTTCGGAACACCCTAAACAACACCAAAACACCAAAATCACATCGGATTCAAGCCTAAGAACTTTGAAATTTCTAAAATCCACCAACGATGCCGAAACTATTCAAAACAACTTCGATTGACCTGAAATTTTGCAGACATATCCAAAATGACATTACGAACCTCTTCCAACTTTCGGAATTCCATTCCGACCCCGATTGCCTATTTTCCACTGCCGACAGGAAATCGCCAAAAACTAATTTTCGCCAATTCAAGCCTAATTCTACACCAGACATCACAAAATTATTCTGAACACACTCCTAAGTCCCAAATCACCTAACGAAGCTATCCGAGCCATAAAATCCGCATTCCGAGGTCGTTTACCAATAAGTCAACTCTCAGTTGACTTTTCCAACTCTAAGGCTATTTTAAAAAACTAAGTGACTAAATTCTCATTATAATCCTTCTGATTTCAAGCCTACCAACTCTAACACATCAAAAAAAGAAATTTTAATACAAGTTCTACACAGATCAGGTCGTTACAATAGAACACCGGGATCCTTATCCAAGACTCACCTCATGAGTCCTAGCATAGAACCACACCGCTATAAAGATCATAAGCCTCTGAATTCCCCATAAAATACCCCAAAAGTACCAAAATCGAGATACCCATTCTGAAGAAACCTTCTGTGAGTCTAAAGTCGTTTCCTTCACCCTCCTAATACCGAAATATAAGATCCATAATGACATAGAAATACTGCGAGTCTCGACACCATCCAATGTAAACCTCAGATCCTAGCCATATACCAATCCGGAAAAACTCACAATTGCTACGCATACATCTTAAATCCATTAGAAATTTCTCGAGAGTCATCCATTCTGCCCAAATCTCAATAGCACCTCCCAAACGGTCCAAACGACATGTGCCCCATTAGCACGACGACACCCAAACAAATAAGCCCACCTTAACGCAACCAAGGAAATTCCTACTCTATGCGCACTACATCCGTCATGAATAACAATTCAAATCATTCCATGATTTCCATATACCCATAAAGTGTAATATACCCAGTATCCAGAACTTCCATTACTCGAGTCATCCTCGATCTCAACCTTTGCAAGTCATAACTGATTCAGAAGTATTCCTCAAATCAAAATCAGTACAACACATAACCATGCAATCAAATCGTTGATAGCAGACTCCCACACTTGGCTTAAAGCCATAGAACAAAACAAGCGATAACTCACAATACCCATATTCTATTACTACCATAACCCCGCACAGAAATTCAATTAAATCATTCATAAGCTCATGTAACACAAACCATATAATACCTCAAATCGTCTTCTAAGCTTACATTCATCCTCGTGATGATCATGCCAACTTCCTCGAGCGATCCAAACCACATAGCAACACACATAACCCATTTGTAGCAAGAAACTCTCCACACAACCATCATAAGGGTCACACCCCCGTAGATTACCCCACATGTCATAACCCACATGCTTAGCCTCAAACTAAGATCTCTCTATACCCTTTCACACCCGCAAATACTACGCAATCACTTAATCTTCCTGAGTCTGAACCCATCTACAAGCTTATGAGAATCTAATTAATTCCATAGTTAAGCAACATTAAACATTCTTCAATACACTCATGGCTCGAGACTATACATCACATCAAGACAGAAATCAAACACCCAATGGTCCCTTTATATCTCACGAAAACTCTTCTCAACACCTTCGAACCATCCGAACACATCTCGCAGTCACATCATACTAATCATAGAGCCATCCAATCGCTCAACGAGCCACAAGTTCCACTAATAGGGACACTACCAGACTTATAAGTCTAAAAGCACGTGCTCACATAAGCGAACTCCTTGTACTCGAGCTACAATCAAAGACTGACCCTACAGACTGGCCCATCGTTGGCGCATAGAAATCATATCTCGCACCTCATCCATGCAATCGCAAACCCTCGATGTACAACTCATACTGAGCGCCCACATGCACAGACGAATGTGTGGAAGGAATTCAAAGAGTTATGTTTCAAGATGAATCAATTCCGCATGATAGGGAAAGAAAGATGGGAAACTATCCTAAATTCCCTATAGCCTCTCGAAGATAGGTATGGACGTCATAATACCGATCTGCAAGACTCTACTAGGAACTTGCTCATGACTTGTAGAACCTATGAACCTAAAGATCTGATACCACCTTGTCCCGACCCAAAATTCAACAAGTCGTGAAGGCGCCTAACACTACCCGTCAGGTAAGCCACTTAACAACTAACCAATTTAATGAGATTGATAAAGAAAAGAAATGATAATACAAATGCTTTTATACAAGAATTTCCCAATTACTGTAATACAAATCATAAGCTTCTAAGATTTGGAGTTTACAAAGCTGGTAAGAAATAAATATGTCATATGTTTGAAAAATACATGAACATATTAAAAATTCTAAAGCTACCTAGGACAAGAAGCAGCTGTAACCGAAACGCAGGTACATCTTCAAATCCAGCTCCCGCCATACACAACAACATAACATCTAATATCTACACGCAAGGTGCAGAAGTGTAGTATGAGTACAATCGAACCCATGTACTCAACAAGTAACAAACTTAACCTTAGGTTGAAAGTAGTGACAAGTTGGGACAAGGGTCAGAGTCCAACTCCAATAATCAACTCCAATTCATAACAATATAAATAAGATGGTACAAGAAATAACTCAGAGATATGATGCTCATCTCGTTCACCGTTACTTAAAATAGGTATGCTTTTCAAGTATAACAGTAAATCCCAAATCTTTCACCGAAAACACCAAAAATATGAGTAAGTTTGAAAACAGTTATTTTTCCCAAAAACTTTCAACAACAGCTAAGAAGTCTCATTATCATATGGCATGAGAAACGTATATCTCTATGCCTACATGTCATGTGAATGTCATAAATGTAACAAAACCGTGTAGGGAATGCATCTCTATGCTAGTGTGACAAGTATACTTGTTAATGCAATGCACCACAATGATGATCTCATGTACCCACACTCTCAGAGTACTCCATCTCACTCTCACACTTCCACTAGTCATGCTCAACCACTCAACGCACTTGATCACTTAGCACTATACGGTACCTGCTTCAACACACAGCCCGATCCCATCATAAATCAATAGATCCTACTCTCACTGTGGGTGTGCAGACTCCGGAGAGGCTCCTTAAGCCCAAGAACTATATAAAGCTAATTGTGGCATAAATCTATGAAAGACGCTACGGCATGCAGCCCGATCTCATATATATAGCCATGAGGCTCGTTGCGGCGTGCAACCCGATCCACACATATAAAACTATAAGGCTCGTTGCAGTGTGTAACCTGATCCACATATATATATGAATCACTCACAGTTCGGCACTCAGGACCCAACTCAGTCACCAACCTCTCCAGTCTCCCGGGCTCACAAATCTCATGCCAATCAGCCCAAACAATGATAACATGTTGTGAAAACAAATCATAACAGAGACTGAGATATGATATTCAAATGAATGAATATGATTGAGTATGTAACTGCAATTTATGCAAATATCTCAACAACATAAATGATCTCAATAGGCCCCAACAAAATAAATACATAGCCTAAAAATGGTTTCAAGCATGGATCACATCTTAATTACTCTACCTCGTAGAAATTTTATGGATAAAGACAAGACTGAGTAACTACACAGTACCATAAAATTAGCCGACCATAACTCACATGGTGCACGCCCGCACGCCCATCACCTAGCATGTGTGTCACCTCAAACCAAACACATAACGCGTATATTCATAGATTCTTACCCTCAGCACCAAGTTTACAAGTGTTACTCACCTCGAACAAGCCAAATCCAATACGAGCAAACCAAACGATGCTCCAAAAATGCCATCTCGCGCGTACCGACCTACGAATGGTTCAAAACTAGACAAAAGCAACTCAAGAATATCAAATAATGCCTAAGGAAACAACTCCAAATGATAAAGGTTTAATCTTTAATCAAAATCCCAAAGTCCACCAAAATGTTAAACCCGCGCCCCCACCTCGGAATCCGACGAAACTCAAAAAATTCGATAACTCATTTGATTATAAGTCCAATCATACTAGTTTCACTCAAATACGACTCTAAATCGATGTTCAAAACTTAAAAATTCATTCTATGAATCTTTGGACAAAAACTCCCAATTTTTTTCTTTAAAATTCACAATACAATAACCAAAAACGAAGATAGATTCACGAAATATAACCAAAACCGAGTAGAAAATACTTACCCCAATCCATATGGTAAAAATCGGCTAAACAATTGCTCAAATCCGAGCTTTCCAACTCAAAATATGACCAAATGAACAAATCCTCAATATTAAATATTTTCGCCCAGTTGTTCTGTATCGTTTCGTGTGCCAAACAATCCCAAAACTTGTATTTGATGCCTCGAATGGTTTCCTTATGAAATTTCAGTGAAGTCATACTTTTGAATCACTACATTTGACCTTACAACGAAGGAGATATATTGATTTAAATATTTTAAAATAGTGCAAATCTTTAAAAACGAAGTCAGTGACAATTTCGTAATTAATATGGAAAAAATTTGGCAATTAAATTCTTAGTAAAATGATCATAAACTCTTCATGCGATATTCAAACTTGACGATTCTTTTTGCTATGGCTCCGCAATTACGATGCGGATCTAATGCTTAATACCATTTATGGTTGAAGAAACGACATCGAAACATAAAATAACGAGCGCAACTCAACTCAAACCTATCCGAAACTCACTCGAGCCCCACGGGACCCCGTCCGAACATACCAACAAGTCTCATAACATAACCTGGACCTACTGGAGGCCTCAAATCACACATAACAATATCGAAACAATGAATCGCACCTCAAATCAAATTTAATGAACTTTTGAACTTTCGACTTCCAAAAACTCGCGCCGAAACATATTAAATCAACTCGGAATGAACTCAAATTTTGCACACAAGTCCCAAATGACATAACGAAGATATTAAAATTCCTGAAATAATAATCCGAAACCGATATCCTCAAAGTCAACTCTCGGCCAAACTTATGAACTTTCCAAACCTTCAAATTTCTAACTTTTGCTAATTAACGCCGAAACCTTCTAGAAATATCCAAATTCAAATTCGGGCATACGCTCGTGTCCAAACTCACCATCCGGACCTAACGGAACCATCAAATCTCCAATCCTAGGTCAAACACTAAAAATGTCAAACTTGGTCAACTCTTCCAACTTTAAAGCTTGAATCATGCAATTCATTCTTCCAAATCAATTTTGAATTACATGAAAAACAAAAACCGCCGATACAGACAAGTCGTATTACATCATATGGAGCTACTCATGCCCTCAAACAACTGAGCAAAGTGTAAATTCTCAAAACGAACAATCGGGTCGTTACATCTTCCCCCACTTAAACATATGTTCGTCCTCGAACGAGTCGAGGGTCGTTCGAAAGCCATCCACCGCCATGTAACCTTACCATCCATATACCTAGGGGTTACTCCACATCACCCTATTCCATATAGGACCGAAAATAAAACATAACTGAAGACCATTACTTTAACCTCAGCCCGTAAACCATAGAATCCAATTTCCAACACCTGGAATTTCCTAAAAGACCTGAATCTCACTTTCACACAATGTGTGAGTCTGAACAAGCTTTATAAATCCACAACCATAATCCATGACACAATTATAGGATATACCACATAACTCAATTACCCATAGCAAAATTTTCGATCATAGTAGCTACTTAGAACAACCCAATTCCGGTAACAAACCTCATATCAAACAAAACCTCGTTCTTAAACCTTCGTACACTGCTGATGATGAAAGAAACACGCAGAAACTCCTAACCACTCATTAGATCAACAAGCCATGGAGCTCTCTCTCCTTAGACAAGAACTATATCCAATTTCTAAGCCGACTTATGATATTATTGATGGTAGGCTATAATCTCATATTTTAGTCGATTATTACATTTTAATTTACTGCACTTCAGTTGAGTTTGAGCTTTAATCACTAGTGCTTTGCACAAATTGTGTGTTTTATGCCTTGTAGGAGTGATTCCGAGCTATGTAGATGTTATGGAATGAATTCAAGTGATTTGAAGCTTTGAAGTCTGAGTAAAAGCCCAAGGAATTAAGCTGGGATTATGTTCGGGGATCAATGGATGATAGTTAAGAACGAACAAAGAATCGCGCAGACATATTGTGTACTGTCTAATAAAATATACATAACTTTTCGCTCAGAACTCCGTTTTGGCTACAATATATTGTTGGAAAGATAATACAAAGGGCTACAACTTTCAAGTTTTATGTTTTTTCAAATTCCCAACAGAAAAGGGTGAAAAGTGCGCGGCAAGGGCGTGACTACGCACTGACTGCGCATATGGGGCAAAACAGTGTGAAAAGTGCGCAGCCAAGAGCGCGGGCACATTCCTAGGTAGAGGTGTTCATGGTTTGGTTTGGATCGATTTCCCCCTAAAAGAAACCAAATCAAGTAAGTCATTTTTACAAATATTGGAACCAAACCAAACCAAACCAATTGAGTCGGTTTTTTATAGATTCGATTTTTGTCAATTTTTCATTTTTTTTCTTAAATATGAGCCATAACTGCCAAACGCATATTCCAGCTACTACATTTTCAACGTAACACTATCAAATCAATTCGTCTTTGAGAAATCCATCATTTTCAAGATATATGGATGATAATTGAATCAAATGGTGATGAACAATTTAAGTACTCAATTAAGAATCAATTATTTTTAACATGAAATAAATTCTTGTACTTAGTAAAAGAAAACTACCAATCAAACTAGAGTGTAAAGGAAAAGAATTAGATAATTATAATAGCAAAGAACTAGACTAAAAATACAAATGATTAATATGTACCATAAAATTTTAGAAACTTTATATACAAATATACATATATATAGGTGTAATAATTTATAGTCGGTTTGGTTCGATTTATTTCGGTTTTTCTTTATTCCAAACAAAAACCAAACCAAATGTGACCGATTTTCAAAATTCAAAACCAAAACCAAACCAAACCTAAAAAGTATCTATTTTTTGGTCGATTTGATTCGATTTTCGGTTTGGTTCGATTTTTTTGGTTTTTATGAACAACCCTACTTCCAGGTGTGTTGCTGCACATGTCCTGTACGGGAAAAATATCCTTTTTTCTGTAGGAGAAGGTGTAATTGTTTGAGCCCGACCCTACTTGGTATATATACATGGAAAAACGGCATTTTGAGGACTTTTGACATAATTTAGACCTAAGGAGAAGTTGGAAAAGGAAGAGCACAAGGAATCCATCATTCAATCCCAATTCAAGACAAGGGTTTGGATTGTTTTATGTTTTTCTTTACTTTACACTTTGATGAATTACTCCAAGTCTATGGAGTAATTCTCTTTAGGGTTTGATGGATTTGGTGTTTTGATATTTATTCACTTCACACTTATTGAATTGTTTTGAATGTTTTAACTGTTGCATCTTCATTCACTTGTTAATGTAATCGAGAAAGACATAACTTGTGATATTATTGCTTTTATATTTAGTTGTTGAAGTCATTAATTCTTCTTAGTAATCGAAAGAGGCTAGTTGAATTGTTGACTAAACTATGTTAGGAGGATAATCGAAAGAGGTTCTCCTAAAGATCAATCCACTATAAATTGTTGCATATATTCACACACTTAAAATTAGTCCATATTGTGAGGTTGAGACTTAATTGAGAGAGGAGTTTCTACTAAATAATTGAACTAATAACCAAGTAAATTTGAGAGACTCACTTGAACATTAGAAGTGAATTATCTGGAGTTATTACCAAACACGCATCTTGCACCTATCCTATTAACCCTATTTTCTCCCATTGATATCTTCTTTGCTTACTCTTGTTGCGATTGTCATTAGCCAATAGTTCAGATTCATAGTTAATTTTAGTTTTAAATCACATATATCTCAACTTTTGATCATCTTGGATAGCAATCTAGCTACAAACTACGATAATAACTGTTTAACTCCAACCCGTGTGGATACGATATTATAATTACTATATTCCACTAGCGAGCCTAAGTTTATACGACGGTTTTACGCTGGTCAAATTTTGGCGCAGTTGTCGGGGATTGTCAATCAATAGTGTTTGAAATAGTTTGTAGTGCTAATTCAGGAATTAGGTTTTAGTTTTTTTTCTTTTCTTTTTCCTTTTCTATTTTATTTTCTTTATTAGTTAACTTATTTTCAAGATTTGTTTTGTAGTTCTTAATAAGTTGGAGAAGATATTGTAGATATTGAACTATAAATATTGTGAAGATGGAGTATAACCAGCCTAAGAAAACGGTTGAAGAGTTAGTAGTTGAATATTATCAGCGGTGTGCTATGTGTTTTATATGCGATGGAAATCATCTATGGGTTGACTGTCAAGCAGGTATGTATTCCTCCCATGGTTCGTATTTTGAACGGTCTCACTATGTTTCTAGTCCGTACATGTATGAGGATTCATATGGGCACAATCTTGGCTCTGGTTGGGATGAATACCCTTATTATAACTAGAGTGAAAGTGAAGTGAGACAACCACCTCAAGGGGAGAATGATAGTCTGGAAGAGCTTGTGTATAAGTTCATAAAGAAGTCGGTAGAGAGATTTACACAAGATAATGAAGCCATGAACAACCTAAGAATGCAAGAAAGTCAAATAATAAGTACACTTTTAGAAAGCTCATTGCATTGTGACGGGGAATATATGGAGGAGATGCCCTGTGAGAATGAGTCTACCCAAGAGGATGAGCATCCACAGAGAGCTTTTCACTGTTCAAGTGACTCTGATTCAACTGAGATGATTGAAAATAAGGTTGTGGTTGAGTGTGAAGCAACCAAAGAAGAGTTCAAACCCCTATCCACCTTTCCACATTTGCAACATTTGGTAGAAGAGAATGAGAAACAAATAGTCTTGGACATACCAGAGGAATGTTCACTTGACCTTTCTTTTTTGTTTTCGTTTTCTAACCTTTATCAGACTCCCCCACTTGGCTCAAATCCATAGAACAATATAGTCGATAACTCACAATACCAATACTCTATTACTGCCATAATCCCGCACTGAAATTCAACTAAATCCTTCATAAGCTCATGTAACACAAACCATATAATACCTCAAATCGTCTGCTAAGCTCACATTCATCCTCGTGACGGTCGGGTCAACTTCCTCTAGCGATCCAAACCACATCGCAACACACATAACCCACTAGTAGCAAGAAACTCTCCACACAACCATCATAAGGGTCACATCCCCGTAAATTACGCCACAGGTCATAACCCACATGCTTAGCCTCAAACTAACATCTCTTTATACTATTTCACAACCACAACTACTATGCAATCACTTAATCTTCCTGAGTATGAACCCATTACAAGCCCATGGGAATTAATTCGTTCCATAGTTAAGCAACATGAAAGATCCTTCAATTCACTCATGGCTCGAGACTATACATCACATTAAGACAGAAATCAAACACCCAATGGTCCCTTTATATCTCACGAAAACTCTTCTAAACACCTTCGAACCATCCGAACACATCCCGCAGTCACATCATACTCATCATATATCCATTCAATCGCTCACCAAGCCACAAATTCCACTAATAGGGACACTACCGGGCTTATAAGTCCAAAATCACGTGTTCACACAACCGAAATCCCTGTGCTCGAGATATAACCAAAGCCTGACCCTATAGACTGGACCATCATTGGTGCATAGAAATCACATCTCGCACCTCATCCATGGAATCACAAACCCTCAATGTACAGTTGATACCGAGCGCTCAAATGCGCATACGAATGCGTGGAAGAAGTTCAAAGAGTTATGTTTCAAGATGAATCGATTCCGCACGATAAGGAAAGAAAGATGGAAATTATCCTAAATGCCCTATAGCCTCTCGAAGATAGGTATGGACGTCATCATACAGATCCGCAAGACTCTACTAGGCACTTGCTCATGACTTGTAGAACCTATGAACCTAGAGCTCTGATACCACCTTGTCACGACCCAAAATCCAACAAGTCGTGATGTTACCTAACCCTACTAGTCAGGTAAGCCACTTAACAACTAACCAATTTAATGAGATTTATAAAGAAAAGAAACGATAATAAAACTTCTTTTATACAAGAATTTCCCAATTACTATAGTACAAATCATGACCTTCTAAGACTTAGAGTTTACAAAGATGGTATGAAATAAATATGTCATCTTTTTGAAAAATACATGAGCAGATTAAAAATTCTAAAGCTACATAGGACAAGAAGCAACTGTAACCGTAACGCATGTACATCTTCAAATCCAGCTCTCGCCATACACAACAACAAAACATCCAACATCTACATGCAAGGTGCAGAAGTGTAGTATGAGTACAACTGAACCCATGTACTCAAATCTAAAAGCACGTGCTCACATAAGCGAAATCCCTGTACTCGAGCTACAATCAAAGACTGACCCTACAGACTGGCCCATCGTTGGCGCATAGAAATCACATCTCGCACCTCATCCATGCAATCGCAAACCCTCGATGTACAACTCATACTGAGCGCCCACATTCACAGACGAATGTGTGGAAGGAATTCAAAGAGTTATGTTTCAAGATGAATCAATTCCGCACGATAGGGAAAGAAAGATGGGAAACTATCCTAAATGCCCTGTAGCCTCTCGAAGATAGGTATGGACGTCATAATACCGATCTGCAAGACTCTACTAGGAACTTGCTCATGACTTGTAGTTACTATGAACCTAAAGATCTGATACCACCTTGTCCCGACCCAAAATTCAACAAGTCGTGAAGGCGCCTAACACTACCCGTCAGGTAAGCCACTTAACAACTAACCAATTTAATGAGATTGATAAAGAAAAGAAATGATAATACAAATGCTTTTATACAAGAATTTCCCAATTACTGTAATACAAATCATAAGCTTCTAAGATTTGGAGTTTACAAAGCTGGTAAGAAATAAATATGTCATATGTTTGAAAAATACATGAACATATTAAAAATTCTAAAGCTACCTAGGACAAGAAGCAGCTGTAACCGAAACGCAGGTACATCTTCAAATCCAGCTCCCGCCATACACAACAACATAACATCTAATATCTACACGCAAGGTGCAGAAGTGTAGTATGAGTACAATCGAACCCATGTACTCAACAAGTAACAAACTTAACCTTAGGTTGAAAGTAGTGACAAGTTGGGACAAGGGTCAGAGTCCAACTCCAATAATCAACTCCAATTCATAACAATATAAATAAGATGGTACAAGAAATAACTCAGAGATATGATGCTCATCTCGTTCACCATTACTGAAAATAGGTATGCTTTGCAAGTGTAACAGTAAATCCCAAATCCTTCACCGAAAACACCAAAAATATTAGTAAGTTTGAAAACAGTGATTTTTCCCAAAATCTTTCAATAACAGTTAAGAAATCTCATTATCATATGGCATGAGAAAAGTACATCTCTATGCCTACATGTCATGTGAATGTCATAGATGTCACAAAACCGTGTTGCATGAGGGAATGCATCTCTATGCCTGTGTTCCAAGTATACATGTTAATGCAATGCCAAAGCGATGAGCTCATGTACCCACACTCTCAGTGTATTCCATCTCATTCTCACACTTCCACTCATCATGCTCAACCACTCAACACACTCGATCACTCAACACTGTACGGTACCTGCTGCAACACGCAACCCGATCTCATCATAAATAAATAGATCCTGCTCTCATTGTGGGTGTGCAGACTCCGGAGGGGATCCTTCAGCCCAAGCGCTATATCATGCTAATCGTGGCATAAATCAATGAAACACTCCACGACATGCAACTCGATCCCATATATATAGACATGAGGCTCGTTGCGACGTGCAACCCGATTCACAGATATATAGCCATAAGGCTCGTTGCGGCGTGCAACCCGATTCACATATATACATATATCACTCATAGTTCAGTACTTAGGCCCAACTCAGTCACCAACCTCTCTAGTCTCTCAGGCTCACAAATCTCATGCCAATCAGCTCAAACAATGATAAAATATTGTGAAAACAAATCATAACAGAGACTAAGATATGATACGCAAATGAATGAATATGACTGAGTATGTAACTACAATTTAAGCAAATATCTCGACAACAGAAATGACCTCAGTGGGCTCCAACAGAATAAACATGTAGCCTAAACATGGTTTCTAACATGGATCACAAATAAACATGGTTTCTAACATGGATCACAACTTAATTACTCTATCACGTAGAAATTTCATGGATAAAGACAAGATTAAGTAATTACATGGTACCACAGAATGAACCTAGCCATAATTCACACGGTGCACGCCCACACGCCCGTCACCTAGCATGTGTGTCACCTCACACCAAACACATAACACGTACATTTAGGGATTCATACCCTCAACATCAAGTTTAGAAGTGTCACTTACCTCGAACAAGCCAAATCCAATACCGAGCAAGCCAAACGATGCTCCAAAAATGCCATCCAGCGCGTACCGACCTTTGAATGGTTCGAAACTAGCCAAAAGCAACTCAAGAGAGTATCAAATAATGCCTAAGGAAACAATTCCAAATGATAAAGGTCGAGTATTTAATCAAAATCCTAAAGTCCACCAAAAAGTCAAACCCGGGCTCGCGCCTCACAATCCGCAAAACTCACAAAATCCAACAAACCATTCAATTACGAGTCCAACCATACTACTTTCACTCAAATCCGACTCCGATTTGATGTTCAAAACTCAAAATTTCACTCTATGAAACTTTGGACAAAAAACCCTAATTAGTTTCTTTAAAATTCACAATTCATTAACAAAAAACGAAGATAGATTCACGAAATATAACCAAAACCGAGTAAAAAACACTTACCACAATCCATATGGTGACTTCGCCTAAAAGATTGCCCAAATCCGAGCTCCCCAACTCAAAGTATGACTAAATGAACAAACTCTCGATATTAAATATTTTTGCCCAGCTATTCTGCCTCGTTTCGTGTGCCAAACGATTCTGAAACTCGCATTTGATGCCTCCAATGAATTCCTTGTAAGATTTCAGTGAAGTCAGGCTTTTGAATCACTCCATTTGACCTTACAATAAAAGATATGTTGGTTTCAATATTTAAAAATAGTGCAGATATTTAAAAACAAAGTCAGTGACAATTTCGTAATTAATATGAAAAATCTAGCAGCTCAATTCTTAGTAGAATGACCATAAACTCCTCATACAATGTCTAAATTCGACGATTCTTTTTTCTATGGCCCCGATATTATGATACGGATCTAATGATTCAATCAAAACCGAAATTGGGGCTCATTTGATTAATGTGATACCAGTTATGCTTGAAGAAACGACGCCGAAACATAAAAAAACGAGCGCAACACATCTAAACCTATCTGAAACTCACCCGAGCCCCTTGGGACCCCGCCGGAACATATCCACAAGTCTCATATCATATCATAGACCTGAAATGGGATCAACATGCTGGGGAGTAAGGGTAACAATTCACTAAAATGACAGAACAAGATAACAACTGAAATGTATAAAATAATAGTAGGAATTAACAACTCTGAACTAATAGATAAACAGAACGGCACGACATGTCCCCTCGTGCTATAACCTCACAAAACACTCGACGCGGAATGTCCCCTCGTGCATAAATAAATAATCACTCGGCACGGAATGTCCCCTCGTGCATAACCTCAAAATCACTCGGCACAGAATGTCCCCTCGTTCATAAATAATAATCACTCAGCACGGAATGTCTCCTCGTGCATAACCTCACAGTCACTCGGCACAGAATGTCCCCTCGTGCATAAATAATAATCACTCGGCACGGAATGTCCCCTCGTGCAATAATAGATAATCACTCGGCACGGAATGTCCCCTCGTGCAAAACATAAATAGAAGCAACAATTAGACATGAAAATACAACAATAGGAAACCTCAAATACACAGAAATATTCAACAAAGATTCTATCGTCCCGGCAAGGGACTAAGCTATAACCAATCTCACTAAGAGGTATAATTCAACAGTATAATCCTCAACCGAACGAATAATCAAATAACTTTCCACATCATTAAATATCCTCAATATATCACTTCCAGCATGGTAAGAAATCCGTAACACAGAGAATATCAAAGGACACAATGAAAATTATCAAGTTCGAATCACGGGCATGCTTGACCACAACATATTGGTACCCGTCACCTCACCTATACGTTGGACATGGATTAACACATAGCAAATAAGACTCTACACCAATTCCCTCAAGCCAAGGTTAGGCCAAACACTTACCTCGGCTCCAAGAATGCAAATCAAGCCTCTAGCACTGCTTTTCCTCTCGAATCCGACTCTGAAACAATCGTATCTATACATTGTCGACTCAATAATATCAATAATTACTCAACAATTCAATTCCAATGCCTAATTATAGAATTCCAAACATTCTTCCAAAAATTCCAGAATTCGACCCCGAGCTCGCTTGGTCCAAACACGAGGTTCGGACCAAAACCCGATCAGCCATTCCCCCACGAGCCTCAATATACAATTTGCTTTGAAATTCGACCCCAAAACGAGGTTGAATTCCCAAAAATTTGAAAAGCCCTAACTCTACCAAAATCCCCAATTTATACCCTTTAAAACCCTAGGATTCTTGATGATAATTGATGAAAAACATTAGAAAGTTGAAGGAAATCAGTTAGTAAACACTTACCTACGATTTGGGAAAAAAATCTCTTGAGAAAATCGCCCTAGGTCTTCTATTTTTGAGAAGAAGTTTGAAGAAGAACGTCTGAAATTGTTTTTAAAAAAACTTCACTTCTCGACTCTCGCTCCTGCGGTGCTTGGGTCGCACCTGCGATCTAGCAGGTGCGGGAAAGGGATCGCACGTGCGGAAAAGGCCAGGCCCACAGGGGGCTGCACCTGCAGAATCATACCCGCTTCTGCGGAGGATACTCCGCATCTGCGAGAGGGACCGCACCTGCAGACAAAACAGCGTGCCTGCGGTCTCGCACCTGCGGCCTTAGGCTTGCAGGTGCGGGCACACCAGAACTGGTGCACCGACAGTGTTTTCTTGAGTCCAAACACTCCGAACACCTACCCGGAACACCCCCGAGCCTTCGGGGCTCCAAACCAAATATACACCCAACCTCAAAAACATACCACAAACTTATTCGAGCAATAAAATCACCACATTATCATAAAAAACAACCAATTAAACCTCAAAATCTATAAAATTTCTCAAAACTTCTTAAACCTCAAATTTTCCATTTTTTGTCCGAATCACGTCAACCTAAGTCTGTTTCTATCAAATTTCACAGATAACTCATATAAAACATATTGAACCTGTTCCGGGCTCCGGAACCATAATACGGGCCCGATAACACCGGTTTCACATCAAATTTTATTTTCAAGAACCTTTATATTTTTCAGAAAATAATTTTCTTAAAAAATTCATTTCTCGGACTTGGGACCTCGGAATTCGATTTCGGGCATACACCCAAGTCCCATATTTTCCTACGGACCCTCCGGGACCATAACATCACGGGTCCGGGTCCGTTTACTAAAAATGTTGACCAAAGTCAACTTTATTCAGTTAATTATCATAAACTCAACATTTATTCAATTTTTCCACATAAGGGCTTCCCGGCTATGCGCCCGGGCTGCGCACACACATCGAGGTGAGACAAACGGAGGTTTTCAGGTTCTCGGAACACAGATTTAGTTAAAATTACACGGGATGACCTTTTGGGTCATCACAATCTCCACCTCTAAAACAAACGTTTGTCATCGAACGGACATAGACGGGTACCTGAATCGGGGAATAGATGGGGATATCGGCTCCACATGTCGGACTAGGACTCCCAAGTAGCTGCCTCAACATGCTGACCTCTCCACTGAACACGAACCGAAGGATGACTCGATCTCAACTGACGAACCTGCCGAGCTAATATTGCTACCGGCTCCTCCTCATAAGTCAAATCCCTGTCCAACTGGACACCGCTGAAGTCAAGTACATGATATGGGTCCGCAATATACCTCCGAAGCATAGATACGTGAAACACAGGATGTACGACTGATAAACTCGGTGGCAAGGCAAGTCTATAGGCCACCTCTCCTACCTTATCCAAAATCTCAAATGGACCAATGTACCTAGGGATCAACTTGACCTTCTTTCCGAACCTCATCATGCCCTTCATGGGTGACACCCGAAGAAATACCCGGTCTCCTATCATAAATGCCAAATCTCGAACTCTACGATCCGCGTAACTCTTCTGCCTGGACTGAGCTGTACGAAGTCTATCCTGAATGTTCTTCACCTTGTCCAAGGCATCCTGGACTAACTCTGAACCCAACAATCTAGCCTCTCCCGGCTCAAACCACCCAACTGGCGACCGACACCACCTACCATACAATGCCTCATACGGAGCCATCTGGATGCTCGACTGATAGCTGTTGTTATAGGCAAACTCCGCTAATGGAAAGAACTGGTCCCATGAACCTCCAAAATCAATGACACAAGCCCGCAACATATCCTCCAAAATCTAAATAGTACGCTCAGACTTTCTGTCCATTTAAGGATGAAACGCTGTGCTCAAATCAACCCGTGTGCTCAACTCACACTGAAATACTCTCCAGAATAGGGAGGTAAACTGAGTACCTCAGTCAGATATAATGGACACGGGCACACCATGCAATCAAACAATCTCCCTCATATAGATCTTTGCCAATTTCTCTGAAGAATACGAAACTGATACCGAAATGAAGTGTGCTGACTTGGTCAACCTGTCTACAATAACCCACACTACATCAAACATCCTCTGAGTCCGTGGGAGTCCAACTACAAAATACATGGTGATACGCTCCCACTTCCACTCGGGAAGCTCAATCTGCTGCATCAAACCACCGGGTCTCTGGTGTTCGTACTTAACCTGCTGACAATTCAAGCACTGAGCTACATATGCTACAATGTCCTTCTTCATCCTCCACCACCAATAATGCTGTCGCAAGTCCTTGTACATCTTTGCGGCGCCTGGATGAATGGAATATCGGGAACTATGAGCCTCCTGCAATATCAACTCACGAATACCATCAACATCAGGTACGCAAATACGACCCTGCATCCTCAAGACTCCCTCATCATCAACTGTGGCCTTCTTGGCACCTCCGTGCCGAACTGTATCTCTAAGAACACATAAATGACGATCATCATACTTCCTGGCCCGAATATGATCATACAATGAAGAGCGGGTCACAGTATGGGCCAAAACACTGCCAGTCTTAGAAACCTCCAATCTCATAAACCGGTTGGCAAAAGCCTGAACATCCAAAGCAAGCGGCCACTCTCCGACTGATAGATAAGCAAGACTACCCATACTAGCTGACTTCCGGCTCAAAGCATCCGCCACCACATTGGCCTTTCCCGGATGATAAAGAATGGTAATATCATAATCCTTCAGCAGCTCTAACCATCTCCTCTGCCTCATATTCAACTTTTTTTGTTTGAACAAGTACTACAAACTCTTGTGATCCATGAACACCTCACATGGCACCCCATACAGATAATGCCTCCAAATATTCAACGCATGAACAATAGCTGCTAACTCCAAATCATGGACTGGATAGTTCTTTTCATGAACCTTCAACTGACGTGAAGCATAAGCTATAACCTTTCCCTCCTGCATCAACACTGCACCAAGTCCAACATGTGAAGCATCACAATACACGGTATAAGGCCCTGAACCTGTGGGCAAAACTAACACCGGTGCCGTGATCAAGGCTGTCTTGAGCTTCTGAAATCTTGCCACACACTCATCAGACCACCTGAACTGGGTACCCTTATGGGTCAACCTGGTCATCGGGGTTGCGATAGATGAAAAGCCATCTACAAAGCGGCGATAATAACCTGCTAAGCCCAAGAAGCTCCGAATCTCTGTAGCTGAAGTGGTCCTAGGCCAATCCCTGACTGCTGAAATCTTCTTGGGATCAACCTGAATACCCTCTGATGACACCACATGGCCTAGAAATTCAACCGAACTTAACCAGAACTCACACTTGGAAAATTTAGCATACAACTGTCTATCCCTCAGAGTCTGGAGGATGACTCGAAGGTGTTGCTCGTGATCCTCTCAGCTACGGGAGTATATCAATATATCATCAATGAAAACAATAACGAACGAGTCCAAATAGGGCCTGAACACTCGGTTCATCAACTCCATAAAAGCAGTGGGGGCATTTGTCAACCAAAATGACATCACCAAGAACTCATAATGCCCATAACGAGTGCGAAAGGCTGTCTTAGGGACATCAGACGCCCTACTCCTTAGCTGATGGTAACAAGATGTCACGACCCAGAATCCTAATCCAGGTCGGTATGGCGCCCAACGACGGGGTTAGGCAAGCCAATATGAATTACACTAGGTGTTACCCTTCCCACTTGATTAAAAAAGTCAATATTTACCATTTTTAGACAATTAAACATGATGATAGCTTGATATGAAAATAAGATCATAACACTACATGGCCGAAATAAAGCATATGTATGCCTATACAACCCAAAACCCAAAATATACACTACGTTTGTGCCAGGAAATAGTGTCACGAGTGTCATGGGCATACTAACGGAATACACGAGATACATATAGATACAAATCCACAGTCTGGGTGAAATAGACGGGGTAAATAACAAAAGTAAATGAAACTCCATGGTGCTGCTGGGGATCGCCAGAGGAAGCAGCTCACCGTGAAGTCAAGTCCGCTACGGTCACTATCAGGATCTGGTCTGATAACCAGATGCACCAGCCTCAGAACCTGTACAGTTAAGTACAGAAGTGCAGCATGAGTACATATTAAAATAAATATGTACCCAGTGAGTATCCCGTCTAATCTCGAAGAAGTAGTGACGAGAGGTCGACTTGACACTCACTAAGGTCCAACAACATGATATAACAATGATAAAATAAAAGCAGTAGGCATGTAAGACAGTGAGTAGCAATTATATATAAAACACAGAAATCCAAGAAAAATACTGGAACAATAACAATGGCCACTTTCTTTCCCCCAAAATATCTCACACAAGTCAACATCCATGAAACAATGCCAAATAATCATGCGCACACAGGAATAAGACAACCGGCCGGAGTCATAAGAGAATAATAGCTATGCACTGCCGGGGATCGACTGACCCGTCCCAAAAGTGCATGCTTACCATAATCATAACTACGCACTGCCGAGGATCGATCGGCCCGTCCCAAAAGTGCGTCTTTCAATGTAACCATATCATAACATAGTACAACTTCGTCCATGCACCGCCGAGGATCGAACGGCCCATACCAAGAGTGCATTCTTAATTATATCATCTCCGTGCACTGTCGGGGATCGACCGGCCCGTCCCAAAAGTGCACCTTTCAATCCGCCGTGGCGTACGGCCCGCTCCCATAAGAGTGGGGGAAAATCACACATCGCTCGCGGAATGTAAATTGCGAAGCGGCCACATGCACACACAATATCTTATGAAACTTACCTTCCATAACAAATTCCTTTCCATTCAACAATTTTTTATAAAGCCTCAGAGGAACAATACTATACAAAATATGATCTCATAGTACATATGGCGTCACAATGAATCATATAAAGCATTACAAGGAAGCATATAAGGCATTACAAGGAAGCATATAAGACATTACGAGGAAACATTTAAGACATGATGTGGGCCTAACTACCAAGACATAACAATGATAGCCGCTACGTACGGACTCTCGTCACTTGGTGCATACGTAGCCCCCAAACAATTTACACATAGCATACACATCACCTATGGGGACAATTCCCGTTTACAAGGTTAGAAAGAAGACTCACCTTGTGTCGAATCTACCCCTCGGACCACAATTGCGCCCGTAACTCCGAATTCTACACCCGAGGACTCGCAACTAGCCAAAAGGTGTAAAAGTAAATCAATGCATGCACAATGTGGGAAATTATCTTAGTTATTCAATAAAATCGCTATTCTTGGAGAATTTCCAAATTCCAACCCCGGGTCCGCATGTTCAAATTCCAAAAATTCTCTAAGGGATCACTCACCCATAGCCTAAGGATCATTAAGGTGTGATTTCTACTTGAATTCATGGCCTAAAATGGAAAATCACAAAATCCTCAAGAGCCCTAAAATTACTACCTAATTCCATGATTTTTGATAATTTAGTAGGGAATTTAACTAGGAATTGATGTTTGAAACTAGTAAAACCATGGAATTTACTTACCTCAATAACAGTGGTGGAAGGTTCCTTGAAGAGCTCTTTAAAGACTTGAGGAGGAAGATGAAAATGGAGGAAATAGGCTAAGTCCCGTATTTAATAAAACTGCCCAGGAATTCCTTTACTGCGATCGCGACAAGGGTCCTGCGATCGCGAAGGCCAACTGGCCAGACCTCTGCGATCGCGGCAGAGGTCCTGCGATCGCGAAGAGTAACTGTGCCCGGCCCTGGCTTGGCACTATGCGATCGCGAGGATGGGGCTGTGATCGCGAAGGCATGGAGTCCAGCCTTCCGCGATCGCGAAGAGGAAGCTGCAATCGCGAAGAACAATCAGCAGCCCAACCAAATTCCTTCTTTGCGATCGCGACCCACCTTCTGCGATCGCAGAGAAGGAAACCAGACAGCAAAAATCTGGTTTTTCCAACTTAGCTCTTGGGGGTCCAAAACTCACCCGAGCCCCTCGAGACCCCGTCCAAAAGCACCGACAAGTCTGTATTCATGATACGTACTCGCTCGAACTTTCGGAACGTGAAAAACAACAACGAAACTCAGAATTCAACCCTAAAACCAAATTGAATCAAGCTTAAGAACTTAAGATTCTAGAATTCATTTCAATGCGCCGAACCGACCTATACTACTCGGAATAATTTCAAATTTTGCAGACAAGTCATAAATGACATAACAGAACTATTCCTAGTCTCGGAATTTCATTCCGACCTCGGTAACATAAAATCACATTCCAAACCAAATTTCAAATTCTATGAAAATCCTCAAAACTTCATTAACTCTAAATTTCCCATTTTGATCCGAAACCCGTCAAATCAAGTCCATTTCTTACCAAATTTTGCAGATAACTTAAATAACACATATTGAATCTTTTCCGGGCTCCGAAACCATAATACGGGCCCAGCAGCACAAGTTCCACATCGAGGTTCATTTTCATAAGCCTTTATTATTTTCAGAAAACAATTTCTTTAAAAATTCATTTCTCGGACTTGGGTCCTCGGAATTCGATTCCGGGCATACGCCCAAGTCCCATATTTTCCTACGGACATTTCGGGACCGCCAAATCACAGGTCCGGGTCCGTTTACCAAAAATGTTGACCAAAGTCAACTTTATTCAATTAATTATCATAAATTCAACTCTTTATCAAATTTCCACATAAAGGCTTCCCGGCTACGCGCCTGGGCTGCACACGCACATCGAGGTGAGATTAACGGAGGCTTTTGGGGCCTCAGAAAAAAGTCATAATTAAATTTACATAAGATGACCTTTTGGGTCATCACAATCTCCCCTCTAAAACAAACGTTCGTCCTCAAACGGACGTAGAATCGTACCTGAAGTGCTGAATAGCTGCGGATACCTGCTATGCATGTCCTCCTCGGACTCCCAAGTTGCCTCATCGACTGGTTGGCCCCTCCACTAGACCTTTACGGCAAAAACTCTCTTAGACCTCAACTGGCGGTCCTGCTTATCAATAATAGCATCTGGCTCTTCCTCGAAGCCCAACTTCTCATCTAACTGAATAGTGCTGAAATCAATCACGTGAGAGAAATCGGCATGATATCTTCGGAGCATGGATACATGAAAAACCGGATGAACTCCTGATAAGGCGGGAGGAAAAGCGAGCTCATAAGCAACCTCCCCGACTCGCCTCAACACCTCGAAAGGGCCTATAAACCTGGGGCTCAACTTGCCCTTCTTCCCGAATCTCATAACGCCCTTCATCGGCGAAACCTTCAACATAAACTTATCTCCCTCCATAAATGCTACATCACGCACCCGCCGATCTACGTAACTCTTCTGTCTGGACTGAGCCGTGCGGAGTCTCTCCTGAATAATTTTCACCCTATCCAAAGTATCTCTCACCAGATCTGTGCCATATAACTTGGCCTCGCCAGGCTCAAACCACTCGATAAGAGAACGACATCGCCGACCATATAACGCCTCGAATGGATCTATCTCGATGCTGGACTGGTAACTGTTATTGTATGCAAACTCCGCCAAAGGCAAGAACTGGTCCCACTGACCCCCAAAATCAAGAACACATACCCTGAGCATATCCTCCAATATTTGAACTGTACGCTCTGACTGACCATCAATCTGAGGGTGAAATGCTGAACTGAGGTCTATTTGAGTGCCCATCTCACTGTGCAATGCTCTCCAGAAGTGCGAGGTGAACTGAGAACCTCGATCTGATAAAATGGACACCGGCACACCGTGCAACCGAACTATCTCCCGAATATAAATTTGGGCCAGCCTCTCTGTAGTATAAGTAGTAGCCACATGAATAAAATGCGCCGATTTGGTCAATCTATCTACAATGACCCAAACCGTGTCAACCTTCCGCAAAGTCCGTGGCAACCCAACCACAAAGTCCATAGTGATGCGCTCCCATTTCCACTCAGGAATGGGCATATGCTGAAATAAGCCTCCTGGCCTCTAGTGCTCGTACTTGACATGCTGACAATTGAGACACCTAGCCACATACTGCACTATATCCTTCTTCATCCGCCTCCACTAGTAATGCTGCTTCAGATCACGATACATCTTCGTCGCTCCTGGATGAACAGAATACCGAGAATTGTGCGCCTCTGCTAGAATTCTCTTCCTTAGTCCCTCAATATTAGGAACACATAAATGGCCCTGGAGCCTCAAAACACTATCCTCGCCCAAAGTAACCTCCTTGGCCCTGCCCTGGGCCACCGTATCTCGGAGCTCTGCAAGGCATGGATCATCAAACTGTCGAGCCTTAATCTCCCCCAACAATGAAGACTGAGCAACTACATGAGCCAAAACTCGACGAGGCTCCGAAAGGTCCAATCTCACAAGGCGATTGGCCAAGGACTGAATGTCCAAGGCTAAAGGTCTCTCCTCAACTGCAATGTAGGCCAAGCTACCCATACTCGCTGCTCCTACTCAAAGCATCTGCTACTACATTCGCCTTGCCCGAGTGATACAAAATAGTGAGATCATAGTCTTTTAACAACTCAAGCCATCTCCGCTGCCTCAAATTAAGGTCCCCCTGCTTGAACAAATGCTGCAAACTGCGATGGTCAGTGTAGACCTCACACGACACACCATACAAATAGTGCCGCCAAATCTTCAAAGCGTGAACAATCGCCGCCAACTCTAAGTCGTGCACATGATAGTTCTTTTCATGAACCTTCAACTGGCGCGAAGCATAAGCAATAACCCTGCCGTCCTGCATCAACACACATCCCAACCCGACACGTGAAGCGTCGCAATACACGATATACATCCCAGCACCGGAAGGCAACATCAGAACTGGTGCCGAGGTCAAAGCTGACTTGAGCTTCTGAAAGCTCGNGGAGCTGCAATAGAAGAGAACCCTTCCACGAATCGGCGATAATAGCCTTCTAGGCCCAAGAAACTCCTGATCTCTGTAGCTGAAGTAGGACGCGGCCAACTCTGAACCGCCTCAATCTTCTGAGAATCAACCTTGATACCTTCTCCGGATACCACATGCCCCAAAAATGCCACGGAATCTAACCAGAACTCGTACTTGGAGAACTTAGCATACAGATTCTGTTCCCGCAAGGTCTGGAGCACAACTCTCAAATGCTGCTCATGCTCACCCAGGCTCCGCAAATAAATCAAGATGTTGTCAATGAAGACGATGACGAAGGAATCAATATATGACCTGAATACCCTATTCATCAAGTCCATG
>MDKH01066912.1:0-23931 GCA_005239495.1 Nicotiana undulata | reverse complement strand
CAGATGTTACAGGTTGTATCTTCTCTACCTCTCTTTACATTATTGTTCATATTTATATTGATCTGCCTTACATACTCAGTACATTATTCGTACTGACGTCCTTTTTATTTGTGGACGCTACATGCCATGATGCAGGTCTTGATAGACAGGTAGACGCAGTTCCCCCACCACAGTAGGCTTTCCAGTTCAGCGGTTATAGGCGAGATCCCTTCTCCGGACTTGCCGTGGTTTTGGTATGCATTTTTATTATAGATATTATGGGTATGTCGGGGTCCTGTTCCGACTATGTTGCATTACTTATGCTCCTTTAGAGGCTCATAGACAGGTGTCGGCTTATGTATAGTTTGGTATGCCTTGTCAGATGATTTTTGTTGTATAGCCTTTCATGGAAGCGTGGTAGCTCCTAACTTATATGTGGTTTCTTGGTAGTCTTGTTATCCCGTGTTATCCATGTTCATTCCATTATCTTTCATTGTTTGGTGTTCATAATCCATATCTACCACTTGTATTGATCTCGTCGGCCCTTAAAGACAATAAGAAGATTAGAGAAAATGTACGTTGGTGCTCGGCAAGTATGACCCGAGTACTAGTCATGATCCTCCAGTTTGGGTTGTAACAGGGCCCCCGTCTCGCAATTCGACAACTTTTATACCAAAATGTTCTTCATCATCTCATGAGTCCATACATATAAAGAACGCTAAAATCAGAGTTCGTTTGACCCCTCAAATCGATCCCTAAAGGTCTCATAATCTCAAGCCCTAACACCCTATTATTCTACTAATTTTCATGAATTAAACACTGAGATTATGTTCCTTAATCACCTATAATCGAGTTTTAAGGTCCAAAATACTTACCTCTATGAAGAACACTAATTTCCTCTCTTCAAAATCGCCTCAAAAGCTTCTTCCCGTTGAAAAATGGTGTTAAAATAGGTTATAGTCGCGGAAGGGTTTAATTATATTTTTTCCAGAGGATTCCGCACATGCGACCCATTACTCGCACCTGCGAGACCGCACCAGCAACCTTCCCCGCACTTGAGGAGCCTTGTCCACTCCTGCGGGCCCGCACCTGCGGTCAAACTTTTGCAGGTGCGGTTACACCAGCACCAGCAGTTGTTTTGCTGCAATTTCCAAGTCCAAACCTCTGTTAAACACCCTAAATTGATCCCGAGCCCCTCGGGACCCAAACCAAATATACCAACACATCACATATGATCATTCAAATTTAGTTGCACCCTCGGAACACCAAAATCACATCGGATTCAAGCCTAAGAACTTTCAAATTTCTAAACTCCACCAACAATGCTGAAACTATCCAAACCAACTCCGATTGACCTGAAATTTTGCAGACATATCCAAAATGACATTACAAACCCATTCCAATTGTCGGAATTCAATTCCTATCCCGATATCCTATTTTCCACTGCCGACCGAAAATCGCCAAAAACTAACTTTTGCCAATTCAAGCCTAATTCTACACCGGACATCACAAAAATATTATTAACACACTCATAAGTCCCAAGTAACCTAACGTAGCTATCCGAGCCATAGAATCTGCATTTCAGGGTCGTTTACCAATAAATCGATTCTCAGTTGACTTTTCTAACTTTAAGGCTATTTTTAAAGACTAAGTGGCTAAACTCTCGCTACCACCATTTCGATTTCAAGCCTACCAACTCTAACACATCAATAACAGTATAACCAACCTATAACAATTCAATAACAGTAATTATAATGCAGGTTCTACATAACGACAGACCGGGTCGTCACAAATTGAGGGGCAGCATTATTTGTGCTTCGCGATCGCGATGAGGAAATGTCTGGGCAGAATACTTAAATTTCAAAATTGAGGGTTTAGTCAAAAATTCCAAAACCTCAATAGAGAGCTCGGGAGAAGGCAAATTTGGACGGGATTTTCAGAGGAGTTATTGGGGTAAGTGTTCTTCACCTAATTTTGATTAAATTCCATGATTATGCCTTGATTTTATCATCTAAATTGCGAATTTGGGGTGAATATTGGGGGAAAATTGGAGAGTTACTTTGGGGATTTGGACGACCATTTGATGTCAAATTTTGATGAATATGATATGGGTAGACTCGTGAGGGAATAAGGATTTTAATTTTGTGATTTTTATCGAATTTCAAGACGTGGATCCGGGGGTCAGGTTTGGCCACTTTCGAAATTGTTTGATATAATTTGATTATTTTCGCGTGGGTTTTGTTCCTTTAGCGTATAGTGATGATAAGAATATGATTTTGAATAAATTAAGGACGATTTGAGGCCGAGTCGAGCGGCAAGGGAATCACGGAGTAGATTTTCATCCAGTTTGAGGTAAATAACGATTGTAAATCTAGACCTGAGGGTATGAAACCCCAGAATTTCATAATATTTTGATAAATAAGGTGACACATGCTAGGTGACGGGCGTGTGGGCATTCACCGGTAGGAATTGTTACTTGATCCTTCCTATGGAAACTGTAGAGTTGTGTATTTGATTAATTTTATATGATTTTCATGTGTTTTAGAAATAATTCTGTTAACTTGGGCTGAATGCCATGTTTGGGGCCTTGTGCCGAACTGTTTGTACCCTCAGAGGTATTTTACTATTGTTTTCACATTGTTTTCGATAAAAAAATATATTCTCGATCATGATATATAAATGTTTACTATTAAATCTTGTTCATCACTCTATTTTTAAATATATGAAAGATATTTTGGGCTGAGTCCCCTTGACTTGTACTGAAATGCCCAAATGGCTTGTGAGGATGATGACTAAGTGAGGCAGAGGGCCGGATTGTGAGGATAGTTATGGATCGGGATGCACGTCGCAACATTTTATAGATATATATATATATATGGATCGGGTTGCACGCCGTAGTATTTTATAGATATATATATGGATCGGGATGCACTCCGCAGCGAGATATGTTGGATCAGGCTGCACGCCGCAGCGATATTGGGTCGGGCTGCACGCTGCATCGATATAGCGCTTGGGCTGTAGGAGCCCCTTCTGAGTCTGTACACCGCCAGTGAACGTAATCGACTATATGTTTATAGATCGGGATGCACGCCGCAGCGGTTATTATGAGGTATCTGTTGAGCGTGAGTGTTGAGGGTCAGTGCTGATTGATGAGAGTTGAGTCACGAGTGATTGAGAGGCTTTCCCGAGGGGCTATATTTGCGAGTGATGCTTTGCCCGAGGGGATTATTTTTATGAGAATACTGTTTTCACTCTTCCTTTAGACTGAGCCTCTTTTGACATATTGAACAAACGTTTTAAACAAGTTTTCATCGAAACTGGAGTTTTACGTGATGTTCGTAATTTAATTACTGATTTGATCTGGATACTTCCATTGTTGTTTTATGTTATGAAATTTATATGATTTTTAAATGCTTTTCACTACCTCAGTATTTAGTTATGATTGTTACTTACTGAGTTGGCGTACTCACGTTACTCCCTGCACCTTGTGTGCAGATCCAGGTGTCATGGTTGAGTGAGAGCCGATCTTTTCCTTTGAAGCTTATCGAAGATTCGCGAGGTTGCTGCACGGCGTGTACAGCCTTGCCTTTCTCCTTCCTATTTCTGTAATATTTACATTCTTAGACTTAATTTGTATTAAGGAGATAGTATCAGACTTGTACTTTTCTTTAGATGTTCATGACTAGTGACTCCCGGTTCGGGCTTTGATTTTTAGGTTTGCTTATTTCCTCTTATTTTGAAATGATAAATATGAAAGCTTTACGATCATTATAGTTAGAATATGAATTAATAAAAATAGTCCCTTATGTTATACGTTATGAATTGGTTAGCCTAGTATCACGAGACGCTCCATCATGACCAGGGTGATTTGGGGTCGTGACAATTTTGTGCAAATTTTAGCCATGAAAATCTTGTACCTATTTGTTAATCTAATTTTTTTTATTATTTATCTAAACATTTTGGGGAATGACTGCATTATTTAATAGAAATATAGAATTTAATGTCAAGAGGTTATATGTTTAACTGATTACAATTAGAATTCCTAACACTAAAATACGAAAAATATTTCAATATGCCACTGAATTTTGAGAAAAGGCTCAAATATATCATATGGTAAGAGTTGAGATTAAATACACTTAGGGTTGTGCATAATTCAGTAAATACCCCATTATTGTACCAAAATAGAAAAATTTATTATTTGGTTTAAGTTTTTTTAAAAATTGGTATTAGGTATGGTATTTCGTATTTAAAAAAAATAATACCGAAATATCAATACGTTCCGAAATATATAATAAGTTACATAATACACATATTATTAAACATACTAAGTTGCATAATACTTTTTTTTGAGGCTCTTTATAATGCCTATGTACTTCTATAGGAAGATTGAGAAACAACATAGGCCTTAGATTTTGACTCTTATTCTCTAGGATGCCAAGCAGCTTAACTTAATACTTTTAGAATTTTGGGGTATTTCTTGTCTCTGTGTGTTGAATTGCGTCTTTTGGATTAGTTCTTTAAGTTCAGGAATTAGCTGTAAGAAAGTAATAAGACATTTTCAATGATTAAATTTATTCCTTTATAAACTTCTTTTTCTCTGGTTGATACTTGTTCGTTTTAGACCAAAGTTTTATCAATAATTCTTAGAACATTTTTATTTCTATATTTGTGAGCACTTTAATTAAGAATATCACATCTCTGGCTCTATACAGTAGTTAATATTGAAGTCGGATAAATCAAAGTTGTCGTGCCAAATAAACCAAAATCGAAAGGAGAAAAGTCGAACCATACAGAATTTAATTAGGTACGGTATTGGTATAACATTTTGTGATGACCTGATAGATCGTCTCAAATTTTAGAACCTAATTCTGTTCTATAGAGCCTTAAATACCTCATTTTAGTCTTTCTCGATTTGCGTGCGCAATCCGGACATTTTGTCAGAAAGATTTTTATGTTAAAAACTGAGAAAATATGAGAAATTTGCCTTAAAGTGCATTTGAGTTGACATTGGTCAGCATTTTAAGCAAACGAACCCGTATTCGTGTTTTTGCAGTCCCAATGGGTGATCTGTATCGTGATTTGGAACTGGGGCGCATTCCCGGATTCGAATTCGAAAGTCCCTAGTGATAAGTTTGTATTTTAGCTACTGATCTCCTCTTTATACTTATGCTTTTGTATGATTTTGTTGAGAAACTAATGATTTTTCTGAGGTTTATTGGCATATTTCAGGTATTATATGTGTAACGACCCGACCGGTTGTTTTGCGTTATCGGACCCCGTTCTCCTAAATGAAACTTTTCATAGCGGCTTATTATAATTTATGACTTGCGGGTATGGGTAGTTCGGGATTCAGAAGTTTTTAGAGCAGTATAGGAACACTTAAGGTTGGCCTTTTTTGCCAAGTTTGACTTTGGTCAACATTTTGAGCAAACGACCTCGGAATTGAGTACCGACAGTTCCAGTAGCTTCGTATGATGATTTTGGACTTGGGCACATGTTCGCAATAGGTTTTGGATGACCCGGGGGCATTTCGGCGCCCAAGTTTGAAATTTGGTTTGGAACGTGTTTTTGTGTTATCGAGGTCCGAATGGAATTCCGAGATCGAGAATAGTTCCTTTATGTCATTTGTGACTTGCCTGCAAAATTTGGTATCATTCCGAGTAGTATAGGTCGGTTCGGCGCATTGTTATCGAATTCAAGAACTTGAAGTTCTTAAGTTATGATTCTAGGGGTTTTTGGCTATGATTTATAGTTTTAGCGTTGTTTTTAGTGTTTCGAAGGCTCGAGCGAGTCCGTACCATGATTTGGTACTTGTTGGTATATTTGAACGAGGATTCGAGTGGGCCCAGGTGCCTCTCGGGCACCAAACGGGGCTAAAAACTAGCTGATGTAACTGTTGGTGCACTTGATCTGGTGTGACCGCAGGTGCAGTTGCCCAGTCGCAAGTGCGGGACCGACTGCTGCGGTCTCAGGCATCGCAGGTGCGGCCCCAGGTGAGGTTGCCCTTTTTCGCAGGTGCGGAAAAACTTCCGCAGGAACGGAGCCGCAGGTGCGAAAACACTGTAGACCGTGTGGTTCTTTTAAAATACGAGATTTAGTTCATTTTCATCATCTTCCTTCCACCATTGTCGACCTAGGGAGCTTGGGAAAGGGCAAATTCACCTATCTACTGAAGAGGTAAGTAAATTCTACTCTAGTAGTATTTTAATACATGAATTACTAATTAAACTAGCTACTAAATTAGTGAAAATTAAGAATTTGGTTAGTAACCTAGGAATTTCAGAAATTTAGAAAATTACATGTCAATTTGCTATGAAATCAAGTAAAAATCATATATTAATGATCCTTAGGCTATGGATGAGTGTTTCCTTCGAGAGTTTTTGGAATCCGAGTGTGCGGGCCTGAGGGCGAATTTTGGAATTTCTTCAAGAATGATGAATTTGAGAATAAATTGATATATTTGTATAACATTAGACTAGTTACGATTCCTCGGGTGTAGAGTTCAGAGTTTTGGGCGCGTTCTTGGTCCGAAAAATAGATTCGACACGAGGTGAGTCTCCTTTCTAACCTTGTAAGAGGGAATTGTCTCCATAGGTGATCTAAATTCAATGTGTTGTTGTTTGCGGTGGCTACGTACACACAAAGTGACGAGGGTCCGTACGTAGCAACTATTATTGATATGTCCGGGTAGTTAGACTCACATCATGCCTTGTATTCTTTCATGTAATGCATTATATGTTATAAAATCATGTTATATGTAGTATCGTTTCCCTGAAATCTTATAGAATTGGGTAATTGGAAGAAGTTGTTTATGGAAAGAAAATGTTGAGGATTATTGTGTGTCTATGTGACCGCTTCGCAATTTATATTTCGCGAGCAGAGTGTGACTTTCCCCCACTCTCATGGGAGCAGGTCGTACGCCACGGCTGATTGAAAGACGCACTTATGGTTCGGGCCGTTCGACCTTCAGCAGTGCGCAGGTATGATTATGGCAAGTTGCACTTATGGTTCGGGCCGTTCGACCCTCGGTAGTGCACATGTATAGTTATTTTATGGCTCAAACTTGTTGTCCTTATGCCGTATGCGCATGCTAGATTGTTACTGATTTCACGGACATTTATTTGAAAGATATTTGGGGAAAATGAAGTAGTAATTGTGTATTTACTTCCAGCACTTACTTGGATTCTGTGCCTTATATGTATTTGCTGTTTATTTCCCTTACATGCCTACCGCTTTCATCATATACTGTTATATTATACTGTTGGACCTTAGTTAGTGTCAAGTCGACCTCTCGTCACTACTTTTTCGAGAGTAGACGAGATACTCACTAGGTACATATCTATTTATGTACTCATGCTACGCTTCTGTACTTAATTGTACAGGTTCTGAGGCTGGTGCATCTGGTTATCAGACCGGAGCTAGATTCTGATAATAGTTGGACCTGACTTCACGGTGAGCTGTTTTCCCTTACGATCCTCGGCAGCACCCTGGAGTTTCTTTTGCTATATTCCCGTCTATTCCTTTCAGACAGTGGGGCTGTATATGTTATATCTTGTATATCCTGTTAGTATGCCCGTATGACTTGTGACACTAGTTCCTAGCACACACGTAGTAGTTACTATGGTTTATGGTCTGTATATATATATAGGCTCACGCCTCCTTATGGTTGCTTTTGATTTAAATTGGCTAATCCCTTTTCGGTTAATGTTTTAAGGTTTAAAACTTGGTTTATGATGAAATGTTTAATCAAATAAGGAGGAACCCTTAGTAATTGAATGTTGGCTTGCCTGACCCCGTTGTTGGGCGCCATCACGACCTGAAGTAGGATTTTGGGTCGTGACAACATGGTATCAGAGCTCTAGATTCACGTAGGTCTCACAATTCATGGGCAAACCTAGTAGAGTCCTGCGGATCGATACAGAGACGTTTGTATTTATCTTCGGGAGGCTATAGGGTGTTAAGAAATCTCTCTTTATTCATATTCTATCATGTAGTCGATGGTTTACTAAAATTCATCCTTTTATTCTCTCACAGATGGTGAGGACGCGTGCATCCGATGTTCCACACCCGGGAGATGCCGCTACCCCCGCCGTCAGAGGCTGTGGCAGAGGCCGGGGGAGGGCACCGGCTCGAGGTAGGGGACGAGGGTGTCCCAGAGCTATTCCGGTTGCACCACCACCAGAGGATCCTATTATAGAGAAGCATGATGAGGTGCCTCCAGAAGATCCTACTCCTGTGGATTTCATGACGGCGTCAGGCTTCCAGGAGGTCATGGGCCGTATGATGACAATTATGGACACCATGTCCCAGGCTGGTTTTTTTCCAGCAGATCCTGCCACTCTTCAGGCGGGAGGGGGAGTCCAGACCCCTACTGCCCAAGCTGCAGGTCAGACAGCAGCACTACATCATACCCCGGGTACACTGCCCGTAGGTGGGGTTTAGCCTATAGCAGCACCTGAGCCCATACCATCTTCAGACGGCGATCCGCAGATGTTATTGGATAGATGGACTCGATTGCACCCTCCAGTCTTCGGGGGTGATCGAGGCGAGGAAGCCTAGGACTTCATTGACAGGTGCAGGGACAGACTGCACAACATGAGGATATTAGAGTCTCATGGAGTGGATTTCACTACCTTCCAGTTAGAGGGCAAAGCTCGCAGGTGGTGGCAGTCCTACATTCTCAGCAGGCCAGCAGATTCTCCTGTATATGTGTCAACTCCTGTGGGCGATTCTGTGGTGGTAGACCAGGTCTATCAGTCTTGTGTGATTATATTTTGTGGGTTCGAGACCAGAGCGGACCTTTTGTTGCTCGACATGGTTAATTTTGAGGTTATTCTTGGCATGGATTGGCTATCTCCTTATCATTCCGTGATAGATTTCCATGCCAAGACAGTTACTTTAGCCATGCTTGAGTCGCCTAGGCTGGAGTGGAGAGGTTCCTCAGTTAGTGCAGCCAGCCGAGTTATTTAATTCCTGAATGCTCGACATATGGTCGAGAAAGGTTGTCTGGCCTATCTTGCTTATGTAAGGGACACCACCTCCGAGTCTCCGATGATTGATTCAGTGCCAGTTGTTTGAGAGTTGCTGATGTATTTCCTTCAGACCTTCCATGCATGCCTCCGAATCGTGATATTGATTTCTGCAATGATGTAGCTCCAGGCACTCAGCCTATTTCCATTCCCCCGTACCGCATGGCTCCGAAGGAGCTGAAGGAGTTGAAGGAGAAGCTTGAGGAGTTGTTGGCTAAGGGGTTTAAGACGGAGTGTATCGCCGTGGGGTGCTCCAGTTCTATTTATGAAGAAGAAGGATGGGTCTATGCGGATGTGTATTAATTACCGCCAGTTGAACAAGGTTACCATTAAGAACAAGTATCCTTTGCCGCGCATCGATGATTTGTTTGACCAGTTGCAGGGTGCTCGTGTGTTTTCTAAGATTGATTTGAGATCGGGATATCATCAATTGAAGATTTGGGCTTCAGATGTTCCGAAGACTACATTTCGTACGAGATATGGCCATTATAAGTTCCTGGTGATGTCCTTTGGCTTGACTAATGCCCCAGCAGCATTCATAGACTTGATGAATAGGGTGTTCAGGCCATATATGATTCCTTTGTCATTGAATTCATTGATGACATCTTGATTTACTCATGTAGCCTGGGAGAGCACGAGCAGCATTTGAGGGTTGTGCTCCAGACCTTGCGGTAAGAGAAGTTATATGCTAAGTTCTCCAAGGGTGAGTTCTGGTTAGATTCTGTGGCATTCTTGGGGAATATGGTATCCGGAGAGGGTATCAAGGTTGACCCTCAGAAGATTGAGGCAGTTAAGAGTTGGCCGCGTCCTACTTCAGCTACAGAGATCAGGAGCTTTTTGGGCCTAGCAGGCTATTATCGCCGATTTGTGGAGGGGATTCCCTCGATTGCAGCTCCATTGACTAGATTAACTCAGAAGAATTCCCCGTTCTAATGGTCTGACGAGTGTGAGGCGAGCTTTCGGAAGCTCAAGGCGACATTGACTTTAGCAACAGTTCTAGTATTGCCTTCCGGTTCTGGGATGTATACAGTGTATTGCGACACTTCACACATTGGCTTGGGGTGTGTATTGATGCAGGAAGGGAGAGTTATTGCTTATGCTTCGCGTCAGATGAAGGTTCATGAGAAGAATTACCGTGTGCACGAATCGGAGTTGGCGGCGATTTTTCATGCTCTTATGATTTAGAGGCACTACTTGTATGGAGTGTCCTGTGAGGTTTATACAGACCATTGCAGCTTGCAGCACTTATTCAAGCAGAGGGATCTAAATTTGAGGCAGCGCAAGTGGATTGAGTTGCTGAAGGATTTGTCGAGCCCCCTTTTTCCGTAAGCGGAGATCGGGTTTACGACATTCTGACAACTCCTTTTAAAGGAAGAGGGTTAAAAGAAGAGTCGTCACCTAACGATTTTTAAGGTGTGTTAGGGCACCTAGAGTAATTAACTCATGATACTAGTTCGCATTACCATAGATTGGGTAAGGGCTTGAAATTATCCCAAGGGGAAGGTATTAGGCACCCCTCAAGATCCACAACTGTGGTTTCCGGCCAAATAGTTTTCGTGAATTTGTACAATAAGAAAGTAACAAGTAAGGGCTCAAATAAGAGGGGATTTCAAATAAGCATTGAAGTTATTAACTTTTGAAATAACTAATAAAACATTTGAGAGAAAGACGTCCTAGGTTTGAAACAATATGGATCACATCAATGCAATACCCGATAGACACTCCTCAGCGAGGGACTACACGTGGTGATAGCGCACCGGTCATCATGTCCATATTCTACCATTTCCCACCCCGTGAAGGTAATTAAAACGTGTGTTGGTCATGAACTCTATTGCGTGATATTACACGTCCCATCCTATCAGTCCCGGAAGAGGCTAGGACTACTATCCTAAAGAGGTACTAGGCTGACCCCTGGGTTTAAAGGACAAAACTCTAAGGGATAAGCAAAGACAATTAGGACTGCAAACAAGGGGAAACACAAATAGGAGCAGATATGAGGCCCAAGTATTCCTCCACAGGTTATGCACATAATTAGCAAGACTCAAACACAAGTAAGGCCTTTCTACTTTCAGGACCTAAGGCATGATGTCTTGGCGAGAATGCAATAACGTGGAAGTTTTATTACTGATTTTTAGAGAAGGAATTGTACCAGTTTCTGAATACTGATTTTAACCTGTTTTTAGTCAAACAACATGTATAAAAGGGGTATACTTTCAGTTTTAATAAGTTTAATACCTAAGGCTTGCCTAGGCGTACCAATCACTACAAAATCACTCAAATTTCACTGTTCTAAGTGTCCAGCTTTTAGAAAACAGTTACTAAACAAGGGTGAATCTTTTTTATACATAATCAGGCTAGGGGGTGTTAAGCGAATATGAATGCAATACTAAGAGGCATGATATCTAATGCAAACAAGGTGTAGGATGATGCAAGACCTACACATGATGCTCTAAATGCATGAGCGTTTCAGCATCAGAACGTGTTTTAGAAAGATCTATTTATTGACACATTTTTTTACTTAAAGCAGAACGTAGCACTTTCACAGAGAACCAATTCTTTGTTAGTTTGCTGAGCCTAATACATGATTTTCTAGGTGTTCGTAGCTGTGTATACAGTGATGCAAAGTATGTTCTAACACAGGATTTTGGCATAAGTGACGTGAACATGCTGAAAAAAATATCCTAAGGGACATGATTTCTAACACAAGATTGGTGGTTGTTAGTGTCATCATTTATCCTAGAAAAAGCAGGATTTCTAAGGTGATGCAATTAGGGCAGACGAGAATGTTGAAGCAGTAATATTATGATAGCCATTTTTGTTGTTATTCATCCTATAAACAGGATTTCTACGTGTAATGAGATGTTGAATGCAGTAAGCTGAGCAACATGATATGTATGGCATGCTTGTTGTACCTAGACATGGTTACTATGGCACACATAAGGAAAGTAAACCTAAGGCATGATCCCTACCCATACTTATACTATAGCATGCGTATTCCCACCCGTTTCACTGTCCAACCCCAAATATTCGTTTACAAATTATTACAGGCCAGGAATGATGAATTACATAATCAAAAGAAAAACAAGAAGTTATTTTTATAGGGAGCCTTCATTTAGACCCAGATCTTCCAAATCTCAATGCCTTTAGTATTTCATAGTCCGAGTGTGGTAAAGTTCCCTAAGGTCCCCGTGGGCTCCAGGGCAATGCTCACACCCAGACATAGTTACCAAGAATTAAGCCTGTGCAGTGTGGAAATACCAGCCTCAGTGTGTCAAAGTTCCGAGGGAACTCAAGAGGTTCCCAAAGCAGTGCTCACACTGAAGGGGTGGAACTTAAGAGTCTAGGAGTACAGTGAAGTGCCAGAGGTGAGTTTGAAAAAAAAAGGATTTTGAAAGACAGTGTTGAAAGGGACTTAGTTGAAAGATTTTATGACTAAGAGAGTTGTTTGAAAATAGCTTTTCAAAAACAGCAGTTGAATCATATAAATGACAGACCAATCATAGAACCCTAACAAATTCCAACAATACTCAAAGAACAACCTTCACACAAGGATAATGAGATCTGGGGACAAATAGATCACATAACAGACAGAGGTCCTTGCAATTAGTGCAGATGGTAATACATAGCTTCAAGAGTACTTGATTAAACATAGTCGCAAAAAATCAGAGAGGCTTAGGGGATTTAGGGGAATCAGGAAACAGCAGATCACAGAAATACTAAACATGACATTAAAACAACTTGGGACAATGGCCCAATAGATAGATACTAGGATTAGACAACAACATATAAGTATTAGTTTGGTTACTGATTCAACAGAGCATGCAAACACTAAAGAGATATGACATGGCTAGCATACATAGATGGAGAAAAGAGGTTAATTGCATGTTGAACAGCAGAACCACAAATAGAAACAAATCAGGAATATGATAAACTGAAGCAATAGGAAACACATTGGTTTGAAACTTGAATCGAAATTAGAACATACCAGCGTAAGAGATAATGAACACAGAATGAGCAAGAGAGATAGCACAATGATTATCCTTGGCTTGTAGCTGGCGAACAATAGACAGTAGCAAGTAGCACAAAAGAGAATAGAGAGTTTAAGTGTAAGAGAGATAGATTTGAACCACCAGTGTTCTTTATGTTATTGAAAGGCTCGAGTATTTATAGTTGAAAGACAAGTAGTAAAAGAATGTAGGAATCACAGTAGAATGGTAATTAAGGAACTCGGAATCAATTAATCAGGAAATTAAGGCAAGTACTCCCTTAAGTCAAGGGATTTAATTCAAACGGTAAGGATCAGTGACATATAAGGCAAGAAGGACTAGTTCATGATTAATAAGGAAGGAATCACTTTGTGCAGTAATTGTAAGAACTCATAATCAGTAAAATAATAATCAGCTCAAGTCTTCCCTTAATTAAGGGAGTCATTCCAACGGTAAGGAAGAGGTGGCAAATAAGGAATCACTTCACATAACGGGGGTATAAGGGAATAATTCAAACATTGCAAGTACAACATAAGTAATTAGGGCTAGGTACCTAGGGTCTAATTAAGGAAATAATAATAACAATCAATTAGTAGTGCAGTCCACCACAAAAAATCAGGGATTCGAAATTGGTACTAATTAAGGGAAGGTCTCATGTATCTAAGGAAATATTCAGAATCAGCAGAGGGTATCGTATGAAAATCAGTATAGTACTACTCACAATCATTCAGGGATTCAAGACAGTAATGATTCAAGCAGGGTGAACACACAAGAAGCAACAGAATCAAAGACCCAATAGCATAGTGAAGCAATAATCACAAAGAAACATGGATTACTCATGGGGAAACAGACACACATACAAATCGAAAAAAAAGACATACTTAGAATTTGGAACACAGTGTTAAAACTAAAGTTTTAACATAATAAATCGTGATTAAAAGTGATAAAACGTTTAAGCATATGAGAAAAAATCACTTGAACTTTGAGAAATCGTTTGAAGAAAAAGTTTCAGAAACCCTAAGTAAAAAAACTTGTTTAAAAAAAAGGGAAAACCTTTAAGAAAAAAATGTAATAATACTCGTAATAATCCCGGATCTAGTGTAGATCTATGGGAATAGGAAGTTTCACATGTTAGGGTTTTACAGAAAACCTCTGAGAAGATGAAAAAGAACCTTGAACAGCAATGGCTTGAGCCTCAAAGGTCATAACCTTTCTTAGAATCAAGCTTTTGGAGGCTTGAAGTGAACAGGGACACCAGGGGTGTGAGCAGATGAGTTCTCGCCCTTTGAGGGCCTTAGGGAGGACATCACCGGCATAAGAGATCCATGGGAGGCAAGAGGACGAAGGCTTCAAGGTCTCCGGCAAAAGGGTGGCCGGAGAAGATGAAGGAGCTCATCAAAACTGAAGAGGCGGAAGTCTCCAGAAGAGACTAGAGAAAGAGAGAGACGAGAGTAGAGAGATGAGGGGTCGTGAGAGAATGAGGGGTCGGAGGGAGGGTAGTTGGGGTTTAATTATGGTAACAAATATATGGGTCGTTGATCTAATTTGATCAACAACTCAGATTGGTTTGAAACTGGGCCGGGTATTCAAGTGGTCTGGGCTGGGTATTCAATTGGGTTAATTAATCAGGTGGGTTGGGGCTGAAATTAGGCTAGAACTTGAATAAAATATGGCTAGTTGTTAAATACCCATTAAAATAGATAAATAATTAATACAAAATAACTAATAATTGTATAAAATGAAATCAATGCAAAATTAATGAAATTAGGGTAATTAGCTAATTAAATATAAAAATGACTAGTTATTGAATTAAAACTAGCATGAATGCGCAATTAGGCCATGGTTGCAAAATTTGTATAATTATAGTTAAATAGTGCCTAATTAATTAATTTGTGAAATTATTAAATCCTAATAGAATTAAATAGGATTAAAAAGATATATTGTGCTGGGAAACATTTGAAAAATTATTTATAATACCATTTATGAATAATTATTTGATATAAAACACTAAATAAACAAGAAAATAATTTGATAAAAATATGGAAAATTATGGAAAAATACCAATTATTATAAAAGGTGATTTTGAAGGTATATATGCAAGTTTGAAAATAATTTGAGGAAAGATTGGGTATCAACAACTGCCCCTCTTTACCCGGAAAGGATGAAAGAGTTGTCAGGTAAAGATATGATGGCCAAATTTGACCGAGTGGAAATAGTTTGAAAGATTTAGGCCGCACCCTGGTTTCTGAGCTGCCTACATATCCCTGGTTTTACAGGAATCAGGTCGTATGTAGTTCAGGAGTCATCGGTGAAGTTCCGGTGAAGTTTTATAAGGACGGACGCAAGGTGCAAGGTAAGGTAAACAAAATGGCTCACGGGGTAGTTAGGAGAACTGGAGCGGGGCCGCTCCTGCCTGCCTGGATGTTCCTTGCCGAACTTCCTGCAAATGAATAACAAGCGTGTATTGTGCGTAATTTAAACATGATGCAGATTCCCATTGGACTATGAATGATGTCTTCGGACGGTTGAGGATGACGTCCTTAGACCATGATGTCCTGGGCCATGAGTCGCTTGATGCGGGATTCGCAGGCTATGAAATGATGTTCTCGGGCCATGAAGATGGTGCCTCCGAACCATGATGCCTTTGAATAATGATATGCAAACTAATAAAATAGATCCTCAGGCCATGACATGGTGTTCTCGGGCCATGAAGATGGTGCCTCCGAACGATGATGCCTTTGGATAGGTTGGCGATATTTCAGCCCATGAAAATGCAATAGTATGATGCTAACAAGACAAAGCTTAGTCTTGCGAATTAAAGGGCAGAGCTTAGCCCGAAAGGAAGCGAAGTAAATAATGACAGAGACAGTGGTTGCTTTGAAAAGTAAATGGGAGGCAACGTTTAGCTTCGGAAGGAAGAATGGTAGCCTTATGCAAATGCAGATGGAGGTAGCGTTTAACCTCGGAAGGCAGAAAGGTAGCCTTATGCAAGAAATAAATGCAGATGGAGGTAGCGTTTAACCTCGGAAGGCAGAAAGGTAGCCTTATGCGAGAAATAAATGCAGATGGACGTAGCGTTTAACCTTGTAAGGCAGAATAGTAGCCTTATGCAAGAAATAAATGCAGATGGAGACAACGTTTAGTCTCGGAAGGCAGAAAGGTAGCCTTATGCAATGCAGATGTAGATGGAGACAACGTTTAGTCTCGGAAGGCAGGAAGGTAGACTTATGCAATGCAGATGCAGATGGAGGTAAGGTTTAACCTCGGAAGGCAGAATAGTAGCCTTATGCAAGAAATAAATGCAGATGGAGACATCGTTTAGTCTCGGAAGGTAGAAAGGTATCCTTATGAAATGCAGATGCAGATGGAGGTAGAATTTAACCTCGGAAGGTAGAATAGTAGCCTTATGCAAGAAATAAATGCAGATGGAGACATCGTTTAGTCTCGGAAGGCAGAAAGGTAGCCTTATGCAATGCAGATGCAGATGGAGGTAGCGTTTAACCTCGAAAGGCAGAATAGTATCCTTATGCAATGAATAAAATGGCAGTAGGAATTCTTAGCTGGTGATAAATTGTGGCACCGTGATTGTTGTGAGTATTGAAGCATCGTTTATGCTGATAATAAATGTCGGCATGTGCGACGAATTTGAGAAGCGTGTTTTTGAACAATATGTATTCTCTGAGCGGGTAGTATATTTTGGGGACTTTGCCATCTTTGTGCCTGCATCCAAAAAAAATCGTGAGTTCTGTAAAGGGAAGGTTAGTTCGTATCCCTGCTGGCTTTGCTTGTCGTGTTTGCTTGATTGTGATGATATTGTCTGTATCAACGGGGGTAGCGTTTGCTAAACAAGTTGTTTCAATAAATATGCATGATTTGTAAAAGTATAATATAAGCATAAAATAGTTTTAGACGAACCGACGACCGTGACGCGGTCCGAGACATTACAACCTCTCCTGCCACGGAATTTTGAGGGTCCTCCTTAAAATTCTGCCCCAGTTTGGTAGGTGGATACTTTTGACTGTTGCTCGTGCGGTGATTGGCTGAACTTGCTTCAGAATTCTGAAGGTCCTCCTCAAAATTCTTCCCCAGTTTCCAATTATAGTGGGAAATTAGATTTTTATTAAATTGTGACCGAACCCATAGGGCTGCCTATGTATCCCCTCTTAAACGGGAATCAGGCCAGGTGTAGTTCAATTTACATTGTTGATAAAAAGCATAAAGAGTTACACACAGTAGCGTTTGACTGCGTCTGAATTGATTAGTTTTGGCCAAACTTCTCCATCCATTTCTGCAAGTATAAGTGCTCCTCCTGTCAGCACTCTGTGAACCATGTACGGACCCTGCCAGTTGGGAGAAAACTTCCCTTTGGCTTCATCTTGATGTGGAAAGATTTTCTTTAGCACCAGCTGCCCTGGTGTGAATCGTCTTGGCTTGACTTTCTTGTTGAAGGCTCTGGACATTCTATTCTGGTAGAGTTGACCATGACAAAGTGCGTTCATTCTCTTTCCGTCTATGAGGGCTAGTTGCTCATAACGGTTCCTTACCCATTCCGCATCGCTGAGCTCAGCTTCTTGTATAATTCTCAGAGATGGAATCTCAATTTCGGCAGGAATAACAGCCTCTGTACCGTAAACCAGTATGTAGGGGGTTTCCCCGGTTGATGTGCGGACTGTGGTGCGATATCTCAACAAGGCAAATGACAACTTCTCATGCCACTGCTTGTGCCTTTCTATCATCTTCCTTAATATATTCTTGATGTTTTTGTTGGCGGCCTCTACGGCTCCATTCATCTGAGGTCTGTAAGAGAACACCAATAATTCAACTCTACGTCTGCTTGTTCACATCGGGCCTTAGACATTAAATCCCATAAACTAGTGGAAACCTTTAAACAGCAGTTCATATGAAAAACTTTGCAAATATACTCATTTTAGTATAGAAAGATCTCCTTTGAAAACATACTTTCTACAAATATATATATATATATATATATATAAGTATATTTAATAGAGAGAAATACCAAAAATATAGTTTCTTTCAAAATACTAAATTTTCAAATATCCCTTCCTGATATGTGGCTTCCAAATGTTATTTTAGGCAAGACGAATGCTTTTCAAATATACCTTCGATGTAAAAGTCATTCAAATATAATAATTTCGAAACCATTACTTTCTCAATAATACTTTTCAATAAAATCTCGTAATCATAATCTCCTCAAGATAAATCTATCGGAACCCATTCCATCACTCAAAACTTGCCATACAGTACAGGAGGAACACCAAGTCTTGTCAATAAATGCAGTAAGAGATCAGTATGAGAATCTAATTTAAAACAACGGAATACTAATTATTGAACAAGTGCAGTAAATATCAAACAGGAACAACGGAAATAATAATGCAAAGACAAGTGCACGGCATCACCCTTCGTGCTTTTACTCTCATCCTCACAATAAATAAATAAAAACGACACGACATGTCCCCTCGTGCTAAAGATCATAAACATGGCATAGAATGTCCCCTCGTGCTAGAATAACATAAGCATGGCACGGAATGTTCCCTCGTGCTAAATAACATAAACATGGCACAGAATGTCCCCTCGTGCTAAAATAACATAAACATGGCATGGAATATCCCCTCGTGCTAAAATAACATAAACAACAGTTTGACAAGGAAAATCAATAATAAGAACCATAAATCAAAACATCCCGGCAAGGGAGTCAACAATACATACAATATCATTAACATCATAAACAATAATAGAAACCATACCATCCCGGCAAGGGAATCAATAATGAAAGCAACATCATCCCGGCAAGGGAAAAAAGCTATAACCAATCCCTAAACAGTTAACTTCACAGAATAAGACTCGGATTGAACAAAGGCCCAGCAATAGACAACATCAAGGAATATCGATAACATAAATGCTTAACAACTAGACCTAAGTAGCACTTAAGGGAAAAGTCATATACGCCACAATACAAGACTTACGGGCACGCTTGACTCCAATGGATAGATGTTCCAACTACGGCTAGTCAATTATAGGGCTAGATGACACTAATTATAGTCAATTAGGCAATTTAAGAAGAAAATATAGCATGATAATAAGAGAGGTAAAACAATCAGTCAAGTCAATTAAGATCAAATAGTCAACGAAGGAATCCAAAAGCAAGAAATTCTAATTTAAGCAGGAAATGATGAAATTAGCAATTAAGGACTCAAATATAACAATTAATTCATACACAAGTGCTACAAGAACCTACGGATCCTAAAAGGCCAACCTATTTGCAAATAAGTCCGTGTACACACTCGTCACCTCGCACACACGGGCTACAACCAATAAGAAAGACTCAATCCTAAGGGGTAGTTCCCCCACACAAGGTTAGGCAAGATACTTACCTCGACTTCCACGATCAAAATTCAAGCATCAACTACCGCTTTACCTCTTGATTCCACCACCAACTCGCTCGTATCTAGCCACTAGTTACTTAATTATATCAATAATTGCTAAATGAATCAATTCTAATGCATGGAAATGAGTTTTCTAAAGTTTTCCCCAAAAAGTCAAAAATCGACCCCGGGCCTGCTCAGTCCAAACCCGAATCGGACCAAAACCCGATTACCCATTCAATCCCGAGCCCGGATATATAAATGATTTTGGAATCTGACCTCAATTTGAGGTCTAAATCCCCATATTTTAATATTCTTAGGTTTTACCCAAAATTCCCAATTCCACCATGAAAACCTTAGATTCTAGGATGAAATCTTGTAAAAAGAAATTTAGGAATAAAGAAAATGAGTTAGAAATCACTTACTAATGTTTTGGGGAAGAAAGAGTGTTTGGAAAATCGCCTCTTATGTTTTTAGGGTTTTTAAAAATGAAAAATAACTGATAATCCCATTTAAATATACCCCCCTCAGGGCCCATCGCCGACCGCACAAAATGGAAGTACGGTCGCACAAAGAAACAAACAAAAAAGGAAAGAAAACAAAGAAAGATGACTGCAGTGACATGCTTTAGTACTTTGGCCATAACTTTTTCTACAGATGTCCAAATTGCGATTTCTTTATCTTTCTTGAAACAAGACACGAAGGATACTACTTTCATTTTTGAACCATCTCAAAATTCCTTGTAGATCAAAAGATATAAGGCTCCGAAGTCAGACCAGTGATCCAGCTCCTCACCGTGGACCGGACAAAAAAGGAGTGCGGCGTATGCGGTATGTGGTGTAGAGTTGAGAATTTGCATATGTGGGATTCTTAGACAGCATCGGTAGTTTTGGACGACTAGGTAGATGATATCACTATTGGGCGACTTGATGAGGGTATACATTCTGAAATTGCAATGTGTTGAGTTAAGGGTACTTCATTGGTATTTCGGTACTCTTTTGCTGGATCGACATATGATATTCAAGGTTTCTTGGTAACACAAAGGGATTATGGGGGTATCCCTTGTGGAATGATTGAGTATTAGAGGCATGATATATATTTGAGTGGTGGAATTGGGACCAGATATGGTAATTGGTATGCCTCATGGATTTTGAGACTGGAAGTTTTCATGAACAGATTATTTTTGTAGTGGTGAACTACGAGGATACGAGCAAAGCTAGTCAGGTGTTAGTATAGGTCATGATTCAGTCATTATGAACCTTTGGGGAGTTATCTACCTGTTGTGGATGACTAGAGTTGATTTAGAATATAATTATTGGTAGGCCAGTATGGGTATGTGTTCTACACTGAGTCGGAATTGTTGACCCCAAATTGCTATTGTTGAGGGATGTACCATTTGATTGTCATTGAGCTTATTCGTGCTTTGGGGTGATCTATAAGTTACCTTTCAGTGTTCGAGGAGTTGTGATCATTGGTTGTATGTGCACAGGGTGCGGTTCTAATTGGGCTTATTAGGATTGAGACGTGTTGGTTATGTAATTGCTGGTTTGGGTGGCATGATATCGTTCGATTTCACTCCCCCCCCCCTGTGGTTATGGTAATGTACTTTGAGTAATTGATGTCGAATTTCGCATGGTTATTGATTTTGAGAAAGGTGGCTTGGAGTATGTCATGTGGTCCAGCGGTTGGATGGGATCACGCTTTGCAGCTCAGTTAGGTAGAGGTATGATCCTTGGTATCGGATCTGTGTGATATGGTTTCACGATGGACATCAGGCTTTTAGCATGATGTGGTAATGGCAAGAGTAATGGCAGGATAGTCCTCTCGTGTGAGTCTTCTCTATTTTATGAATTGAGCTATTGGGATGTTGTTATTGAGTGCACGAGTTGCACAAGTTATGGCTCTGGATGGTATTGATGCTGATCGGATGAATGGTTGCTCGTTTCTACGTGTTTCTTTCATCATCGGCAGTATATGGAAGTGCTAGAGCAAGGCATTGCTTGATTTGAGGATATGTACCGGTATTGGGTTGTTTTGAGCAGTTATTTTGATTGGCAGTTATTGCTATGGGTGGTTGAGTCATGTGGTATGTTATGTGGTTTCTTCTTGTGTTGAGGATATGGCTTGATACAGCGTGTTCAGACTATTTCAGCTTATAGTCGTGGAAATTTGAACTTGTAAATTAATTCAGAAGTGGAAACTTGGTTTTAAGGTTTATGGGTCAGGATTTGATAATGAAATTTCAGTTATGTTGTGTTATTAGACCTATATGGGTAAAGGGGACGTGGAATCACCTCCGAATATGTGCATGGTAGGTTACACAACAATTTTGGTGGTGTTTGGAACAACTCTAGGCACGTTCGAGGACGAACGTTTGTTTAAGAGGGGGAGAATTTAATGACCCGGTCTGTCATTACGTAGAACCTGCATTATAATTACTATTAATGACTTGTCATAGATTGTTTATACTGTATCTGATGTATTGGAGTTTATAGGCTTGAAATCGAATGGTTGTAGTAAGAGTTCAGCCAATTAGCCTTTAAAAATAGCCTTAAAATGGAAAAAGTCAACTAAGAGTAGACTTATTGGTAAACGACCTCGGAATGCAGATTTTATGGTCCGAATAGCTTTGTTAGGCTATTTGGGACTTAGGAGTGTGTCCGGAATAATTTTGTGATGCCCGGTGTAGTATTAGGCTTGAATTGGCGAAAATTAGTTTTTGGCGATTTCCGGCCGACAGTGGAAAATAGGCTATCGGGGTCGGAATGGAATTCTGGAAGTTGGAACAGGTTCGTAGTGTCATTTTGGACTTGCCTGCAAAATTTCAGGTCAATCGGAGTTGTTTTGGATAGTTCCGGCATCATTGGTGGATTTTAAAATTTCAAAGTTCATAGGCTTGAATTTGATGTGATTTTTGTGTTTTTGCGTTGTTTTTGGTGTTTCGAGGGCTTGACTAAGTTCAAATGATGTTATGGCGTGTGTTGGTGTGTGTGGTTGAGGTCCCGACGGCCTCGGATGTGCTTCGGATGCTCAAACGGGCATTTTCGGGCCTTAGGAGATTACTAGTTTTCTGGTTTTTATGCAGCAGGTATTTCTTCTCTGCGATCGCGTGAGAAGAATCGCGATCGCGTAGCACAAGTTGAGGAGGGAAGGATTTTACTCTCTGCGATGGCATAAGTGTGTTCGCGATCGCAGAGGTTGGGCAGCTTAATCACTGCGATCGCATAGGTGCCCTTGCGTTCACGTAGAGGAAGTAAGGCGTCAAGTGTTGAGCGTATCTCTACGCGGTCGTGTGAAGCCAACCGCGATCGCGTAGGTTGAGTTGGTCGAGGTCTACGATCGCGTGCAGGATCCTGCATTCGCGTAGAAGGATTTCTGGGGGCGTGTTGGTTACTCTCTGCGATCGCGATTGGAAGTCCGCGATCGCGACTGGAAGTTCGCGATCGCGACTGGAAGTCCGCGATCGCGATGAAGGAAATTGGCTTGGACAGAAAGTTAAAAGTTCAAAACGAGGATTTTTAGCCATATTTCAAAAACATTATTAGAGAGCTCGGAAGAAGGAGGTTTTGGAGAGATTTTCAGTGGGAATCTTGTGGTAAGTGTTCTTCAATCACTTTTAGTCTAATTTAACGAATAAGTATCGATTTTTACCATGTAAATTGAGGAATCAAAGTTGAAATTGGGGAAAAGGGGGAAGAAAAGTTTGGGAATTCTTTTGATGATTGAATGGGTATTCGTGGTCGGATTATGGTAAATTTGATATGGGTAGACTCGGGAAAAGATAAGGATTCCAGTTTTGTAAATTTTAACGAATTCCGAGACGTGGGCCCGGGGGTCAGGTTTGACCAGTTTCGGGATTTTGAGTATTTTAGATAAATTTCGATTGGGCCTCATTCCTTAGCATATTATAATGGTATAAATCTGATTTTTTGGTAGATTTGGAGCACTCGGAGGCCGAATTTAGAGGCAAGGGCACTACGGAGTAGTATTTTAGCCGGTTTTGAGGTAAGTTACATTTCCAAACTTGGAACTGAGGGTTCGAAACCCCAAGTTATCTGATAATTAATGTTAATTAAGGTGACGCACATGCCAAGTGATGGGCATGCGAGCGTACACCGAATGTTTGTGGCCCGGCTCATCCCATGGCACTGCCTAATGGTTATATTAGGCTGATACTAGTACTGTGAAGGTTGTATTTACTTTGAACATATTAGAAATCATGTTAAATATAAATGCAAAGACTTCACGCCGAAAATGCTGAGACCCGAGTGGTCGTCTATTACTGTCTACTCTTGTGATTACTTGATTTCATATACTCAGTCTTGTTATAACATAACATTTCATGCCTCAGTCTCGGAAATTGTTAATTATGCATATTTATCATTGTTTGGGCAGATTTATACATATGTGAGCCGTATGAGTGAGACTGGAAAAGTAATGAAAGAGTGAGGCCAAGGGTCTGTGTCACGACCCAATTCTCCCTCCGACTGAGTCTCGTGACGGCACCTAGTCTTGACGACTAGGTAAGCCTATACCTTAAGCGAAATTTAGATA